>JAQQZX010000004.1:2444565-2457315 GCA_030068355.1 Notoglanidium maculatum
AGAGAGGGGGGGAGAGAGAGGGGTGGGGCAGAGAGAGGGAGGGGGGGGGAGAGGGAGGGGTGGGGCAGAGAGAGGGAGAGAGAGGGGGAGAGGGGGGGGAGAGAGGGAGAAGGAGAGAGCGAGAGAGCGGGAGAGAGGGAGAGAGAGACAGAAAGATGGAGAGAGAGAGGGAGAAATCAGATCGTAAAAAACACAAGACGAAAAGAACAGGAGTGGAATAAAATGGATGCATCAGTGAGGAGAAATCAGTGACCTGGTTGAGCAGGTAGATGATTTTTGTCAGGATGTGAAGGCATCTTCGTGGGTTGATGGGCGTCTCGTTGAATAGCCGAGCCTTCGAAAGAGAGAGAGAGAGAGAGAGAGAGAGAGAGAGAGAGAGAGAAAAAACACATGTTCTGTCGCCAACATCGGAGCTCTGAGCGAATCCCTGAAACCTGCTAGTTACATGAAAATGTGAATAATGCAGACATTTACATCACTCAAGATGTCAGATGATCAGATAATAAGCGACATATAAACAGGTCAAATCCAACCTCTGATCCAACAGCTCAAAAACCCAAACTCAACAAGTCAGAAGTGCAACATGACTCAAATCCCAAATACAATGAAAAACACCGAACCCAAACCGACAGCTCACGCGCCGCACCGACAACTCACAAACGGACAGCCGAGACACGGCGCTGTATACACCTGTGTTTATCATGCGTCTCCGAGGTGTCCAGCTGACCACTTCTGTTCTAATTTCATTAGTCTACATCACTTCCGCTAGAAGGTCAAAGGTCCCCATGCAATATTATATCAAAACGTTAAACCTGCAACACACCTTCATTATTTTCTTGCACTCCAACCGCGTACATCGCCGCTCCTCTCCATTTTTTCTAGCATGTTGCACTGTTACCAAGACAACCTCCAGCATTAATGACGTATTTTCCTGTTACGCCCGTGTTGCGCCCGCATCAGCGTTCACACTACAGAAGGTATGTGGTTAAATCCGTCCCAGACCACCTCGGCAAGTGGTTTGAGCGACTGCGTCTAGGAGGTCGTTTACACTTGTATTTAGCGCTACTTAATTGTGATCAGATCGCCCAAGACGCATTTTAATACCAAGTGTAAACGGGGTCCCAGACTCCTCACACCAAAACCAACAACGCAGATCCTAATCCACGACCCAAACGGCAAACTGACGGCCTGTCAGAGCGTTAATAAAACAATGCGGTCTGTTAGAGACGCCATATCACTCCGACACACACCATCAGCTCTAAATCAGATTTTAGAGCTGTAAATAAAATGAGCTCCAGGGTGACTTTTATTCTGTTAATGTAACAGACAGATGTGGGTTTAGAGACTGGATGTGTCCCTGTCTCCCCTCACCTCCTGCAGGACAGCACTCTTCTCCAGATGCTGAAAGGGGTTAGAGCCACTTCCTGTGAACACACACATGACAAATAAGAGTGAACACACCGTCACTGTGCAACATGAGACTGGATCTCTAATCAACAACTGCAGATCCTAATGAGGCGGAAATATCCCAGGACCACTGTTTACCTTTAATACGTGGCAGTCAAACCACCAACAGAAACACGCTATTCCCATAAACTGGGTGTGAAAATCTAAACATTAAGCCACACTTACAGGTAATGAATTAAGTATTTGACATTAAATTAACCAGCTACGATTATGCTAGCTAGCCAGACACAAAATAAAGATTTATTTCGGCACAGCGTTATATAAAAGCGCATAAAGCATTAATATGATTTATATTTACAACATGGAGAAGGTGTTAAAGTATTAAAACTATGTTAGCTGATTAGCAAGCCTAGCATTGCAGTGAGCTAAGCTAGTATCTAACACACAATATTACGCTTTGTTTTCAATCAGCAGCACGAAATGAAATGAGTAAAACAATTTAAAATAAGTTCTTACCCGCCTCCTCGTCCTTCTTGTCGAATTTCTTTATCATTTTACGGAATGTTTTGGTGCCAGAGCTGAAGCTAAACTCTCTCTAACGTACACAGCCGAGTTTCAGCTCCACGTCAGCTGCTGCACTGAAGGCACTCCGAGGACCAAAATGGCGGCCGGCGGCTTGTCCTTCAAAATAAAAGTCTCAAATAAAAGTTTCTTAGTGAATAAGAAATCAGAAAAAAATCTGATAAATAAAATACTTTTTTTTATAAACGACTATCGAAATATACTGACAAACACAGAAAACTGGATATTCTTGCGTGTTAATTCTGATTAATTTTCTATAAGAGCAGATGCAAAACACGGGTTTATGATAAAGAGGTATACTTAAATGTATTTTTTGAGCTGTAAAGTAAATCATATCACTGTGCTGTGCTGTGCTGTAATAAGACAGAATGTTTTTATAGTCATTTGTACAAAGAAATTTAGTGTGTCCTCCTGAGTTGAACAAAGAGGAAGGAGAGTCTTCTAACTGATTCAGAACAAACAAATGCACAGCATATTTAAGACTACACCCAGACATATAGTAAGTACAAGAAGAAGTGTGAATAAAAAGCTATACAAGCAAACAATGATACAAAACTAAGCATTAATAGAAATTGAATACACCCTGAATAAACATGTACATATACAGTATGAAGTAAAAAACGTATATAAATAGAGGGGTTTGTTTCATTCACCGTATATTGCAGAAATCCCAAATCTCAGAAATACTAAGTGGTGAATAGTGAGTAGTATATTGTGCCCAGTCCCAGAGATGCCCTGCTGTGACAGGGCAAATGTAAATTGAGATGCATTGATAAACAAATCAACACTGGTGTTAATATTGACAAAATTACCATTTTCATAAAAATCAGTATTTTATGGGTTGAAAATGGCACAAAATCTGCAGGTTAAAATCATCCTGAGCCTTGCAAGGCCAACGCTGACATAGGGACATTTATTTAACATTTCTGAAAGGAGTCTCCAGTTTCAGCTTTTTGTAACAGTCAGTAATGCTGCTTTCAAGGTAAAGTTGTAATTCATCTTTAACCTTCAACAACAGAAGACGGGTAACAGAAAACTCCCTCTCAACTTGAAGTTTCTACTCGTCAACTTGGAGTAGTTTCTTCCAGTACCAGTTCCTTCCCTGTTTAAGGAGTGAGGTTAAATCAACATGGCCGCTCACACTGTAAACAGTGCAAAGTGTCCCTTCTCTACTTTTAAATTTGTTTATAGCAGTATTGGCTTTAGATCAGTTAATATACAGACACAGTACCTGGGTAAATCTATAACACTGACCATACTTGAGAAAGTAATCATCAGTGTTAGAGTTATCACTGATGTTAGCCAGCTAGCTTGTTGCTAAGCTACTCGTAGCTAAGCTGCTGTTGTTTCTGTGCTGAAATTTCAGTCCAAAATGCTGTATGGATGTTTGAAGTTCACTACAGTAGAACAGAACCAGAACTCAGAAGCTGTAAAAGTCTGGGTAAATAATAATAATAGTAAAAAAAATAAAAGACACGCTTTCGTGGAGACGTTCATGGGTTTTTTTTTTGTCCACTTGACATTAGCACAACTTGCAAATTACCATTTCCTGGGGCCCACAAATGCAGGATTAGCTTTTCCACCACTGGGAAGTGTTCAGGACAGAGGAGTTTATGCTTTGTAGTTTCTTTGTGATATGACAAGAGAATAAAAGTGCGACTGTTTATTGCTGCTTTAGCATAAGTGGGAAAGGAATGAACGCGCTTCCTGAATGTTCCACAATATTAAATGTAACTATAAATGGTTAAAAGGTATGATGTTTTGTTAATAAATAAAAAGTGTAATAGTTGGAAAGTTGCTGTGGTATAAAATGAATAAAACACTCTGGGATGTTCTGATATAGGAGACTAATAAACTATAACAGCACGACCCCCAGGAGTGTATCACTCCTTACGTATTAAACGATGTGTCCTGTGCTTAGTTCACTTTCCATTTCAGTTCACTTCAGGCCTTTATTCTGAAGGAAGTCATGGATGTTCCACATTTGAGTTCATACACACTTTTACTGCTTAAATATTTAAACTTTGATTTAAGTCATCATTATACATATTTTTATCCAAATCGTCTGAACAGTAGAAACTGCTGAGGAACATACAGCATGAGAATCCTTATGAAAATATTTACCCATTAGGTGATTTATTCAGTGTTCTAATTGTTATTTCGGCTGTTTAGTGGCTAATTAAGGTAACAACAGTATCAACTCACACAACATTGTAAATGATCAGAACTAAAGCAGGTCAAGGAGTTTTAAATAACAAACATTTTTATTGTATTTGTTTCAAATGTATGTATATTGTATAATATATGAATATTGTATATTGTAATAATATTGTATGTTGTATGTTGTGTGAGTGTATGTTGCACTTGCTACAATTGCCTAAATTGCTAAATTAGCCAATTGCTATAATAGCCATAGGACTGCAATTGTTACAAGTTTTGCACTAAAGTCTCCATCGGCGAATAGTTGATAATGTCAACAAAATAGACTTCAAGCTGAAACTATAATGAATTCAGTAATGACTCTGATGCTCATATTCATGAGATGCTCATAAGCTCATAGGTTCCTGTCCCTTTTTGACTCTACAGCACACAGTTAAAGAAGGGAAATGATTTATAATCGGTGTCATCCAGGTGCGGACGGATTCCCTCCGAAGGTTTCTTCCTCATGAGTTTTTCCTCACCACCTTCTCTTCTGACTTGCTCAATAGGGATAAACTTATTGATGTAACATTTATATCTGGAATTTATATATTTCTGTGAGGCTGCGTTGTGACAATTCCCATTGTTAAAAGTGCTAAATAAAATTGACTTGAATTGAATTATATCTTGAATGCTCCATAAGGTTTTACAAGCTTTCGCACATTCATGAACTACTTTCTAACTGGGATTTATGAGCCTGTAGATCTGATTGAATCTCGGACTGTAACGGCATTGTTACAGCGTTACCATACACAGTGCACTAGCCTGGGTTCTCCTGTGCTTCATGCAGAGTAGACACTATCAAACTAACAGGTTTGATGTCTTTTAAGCACAAATAAACGGTACAATCTTAAACACTTACGCGATTGAAGCTTAACGTTGCATAATATACGCAAACATCAACCATCTGACATCACATCTTTACAGTACATTTTAGTTTCTAGGCTCATTCCTTTGACAGTAACTATAATCATGGGAGATTTTTTTTGTTTAAGAGCATAATATAAAATATTTATAACAGGAAAAATACAGTATGTTGTTTATCTTTAGAGGGTCATTCTTTTGACAGTAGTCTTTACTCTTGGAAAAAGGGTACTACAGTGTACATTTCCTTGTTAGAACAGTGGTACCACAAGGGTACTTCACTTCTACCTTTAGTGTGTATTTGTTACATGGAAATTTGGATATAAGTGTGTCCTTAAAAAGGTACTAATGAAACTACACTTTAAGGACCACTGATGAACTTTTATTTAGATCAATACTTCAATACTTTAAACAAACTACACCACTTTTCCAAGATAAAATATACACACTAAAGGTGCTAAAGATGTACCCTTGATAATAGCACACCAGTGACATGGAGTGGTACAGTTTAGTACCCTTTTTGCCAAGAATGACAGACACTGTCAAATGAATAGTACCCTTTAGTAGCCTTGTTCTGAGAGTGTAACTGACAGCAGTTATTGATCAGTAAAGCATGCGAGAAATGCTGGTGTGTCCAGGTCACTGCTTTATGACATTAAGTTGTTTTAAGGTAAAGTTATAGTCTGTTCGTTTTTTGTCAAGTACTGTTTGGTCCTCTGGACTGTGAAAAGTGTTTACAACAAGCTAAGTGTTGAGAGAAGTTTAGTGTCAACTTGAAGTTTTGGTGCAAGTTCTGTTTTTAAGGAAAATATCAGATCCAGAAGTGTTGCTCTCTGCATATTAGACTTGTTTCCATTCTCAATGCAGCATGTTTCTGGTCCAACACAAAAACCTACCTTACATTTGTGCTACATAAACTCTAACAAACACTTAGCTTTTAGAAATAAAGATCTCTGAAATTAGCTCTGCATAAATCATAAGAATGTTGCTTTATTTTCTAATTCTGGTCTTCAGAGTTAAACATTTGAGATCTGAATGTAAAAAAAAATGTATTTACATTTGAAGTTTTTATTTATTTATTTATCTTTACTGGTGCGTACTTTGCTGCGCTGTATTCAGGGGAAGAGCATTTACTTTTTATTATTATTGAAGAAGTCAACATGCATTTTTTTTGTGTGAGTAACGTGTAAATCATATACAGAATCTGGACATGTTTTAAAAAATAATTTATTCATGAAAGCCACATTAAGCGTTTCAGAATGTCTCCAAATAAGACTTATACATTTCTATTCAACAAACATGTCCGTGCTGTAGCCTACTGTATGTTATTGCTAATGCTTGAGGCAATCAAATAATATCAATTAACACACACAATTTGAAAAAGAAAAGAAAAAAAAGAAGCAGCCCAGGGAGCGCGCGGGAGGTTCACCTCCGCTTGCCGATCTGCGCCATGAGGCGCGCGTTGTGCGCAGCTTTTGCGCGCAGGTTCTTGGCTCTGGCTATGTCGAAGAGCGCGTTCATCAGGTTGGTGGGCACGTCCAGGGACAGGGTCACCCTGCTGCGACGGTCACTCCTCGCACCGTTGCCGTACATCTTGCTCCTGAGCATGGTGTGGCTCAGAAACTTGTAGCTGGAGCCGGGTAAAGTCCGCCTCTCTCGCGACTCCTCGGGCGACTCCTCGCCTTCGTCGTACGGCGCGTTCACGGCTCGTTCAGCGTCCGCGTTCGCGTTGGAAAGCAGCTCGCCGTCGCAGAGGAAGCCCAAGTCGGAGTCGTAAGCGCGCAAACACAAGCTGGAGACCGGAGTGCAGAGCACGGCCAGTACGAGGAGGAGAGTCCTCAGCGGCTGCATCTTCGACTCTCCTGTTCGGAGTTAAGACGCGTGTTTAAGTCTACAGCACCACCCTGCCCAATAGAGACAACATCTTTACTGATGTCCAATATCCAAAACTACTGGATATATACCTCATAGCATGTATATTACCTTACTCAGTAACATAAGTGTATAAATAATTAGGAAAATGCCCAACTTAAACAGTGCCACTGCGCGCAAAGCGCACAAAGTAGTTATTAAAGGTACCTGCTGAGCTGGATCAGGACACTGCTCCGAAATCTGATCAGCTGGAAAACAGACCCCGGGTTAAACTAATCAAGGGAATCGAGAAGAAGTGCCAAATAAACGGACGCGAAGCCACAGACTCAGAGTTGCATGCAGCACAAAGTTACATTGACTAATGCGCACAGCGCGCTTCCTCAACTCAAGCTAAAGCAGATGGTGTACGGACGGAGAGTCCACGCGCAGGGAGGTGTGTGCCGTTTAGCACGGCCCCAATTACACCAGCAGTAACGTCACACGTCCCAAATTGCTGAAAATACTTAGCAAAACGTTCAGGAATGGGCGTGGTTCATAAACTTTTTATCCCTGAACGGGTTTGGAGTCGCTGATCATTTTTCAGTAAAGTTTAACTACTTCTCTTCCTTCTCACCTCACAGCTTGATTAGTCGCTTAGTCACTTATTCAAGTCGACATTATAAACAATCTGATTTTATATAGATTTTGATATAGAATATATAGAATCTGATATAGATTTTATATGCTATCTATCTATCTGGCAGTCTGTTTTTGTTTTTGTCTTGTTAATGTTGTCTCGACTGTTTTATTTATTTATTAATTGTGTTTTGGTTTGTTTGTTTTATTTGGTTTTAGCTCTTTTGATTGTCACTTGCTGTCTTTTAAATAAGCTACAGCAATAAAGTTGACTTGCCTTCTAAGTGTGTGGCATGGTGGTGTAGTGGTTACCACTGTTACCTCACAGCAAGAAGGTCCCAGGTTCGAGCAGTGGTGCCTTTCTATGTGGATTGTGCGTGTTCACACATGGGTTTCCTCCAGGTACTCTGGTTTCCTCCCACCGTCCACACACATGCAGATTAGGTCAGGTGGCTACTCTACTCTAATTTGCCCACAGGTGTGAATGTGAGTGGAATGGGTGTGAATGGCTGTTCATTTGTGATAGTGCCTGAAGTCAGCTGGGATCGGCTTCAGCTTTGCAACGACCTGCAATGGATAAGTGGTATAGACAATGAAATGAAATGACTTCTATATGTGAGTAATGTGTGGCGATAAAAAGCTATAAAGTGCATTTCAACATGTTATGGCCTGAATGTGATC
This sequence comes from Notoglanidium maculatum, assembly GCA_030068355.1. NCBI lineage: Eukaryota > Metazoa > Chordata > Actinopteri > Siluriformes > Auchenoglanididae > Notoglanidium > Notoglanidium maculatum. The sequence continues at coordinate 2,452,786 of JAQQZX010000004.1, forward strand.
TCAAGTAAACACCATGTGAAAAAGAATGACTTGTGAGGAAAATAACATGTGGAAAATAAAATCGCATGCCCTTGGAAAAAATAAAAATAAATTGTGCAAAAATCATGTGTGAAAATGAACCAAATGTGCTATAGGTTAAAATAAATGACTCACATACAAATACAAATACAAATACAAATGTGCACTAACATGTGAAAAGTCCACTACATGTGAAAGATGTGTATGAAGTGTTTAAGGTAAGTGAAGTGAAAACCAGTGTAAAAATAAAAATTCTGAAGAAAATGGAAAACGTTTCCAGGAGAAAGCTAAATAAGGAGAGCCTAAATGTGATCGCAACAAAATATAAGATTAACAGGTATTTAAACAATGTACATCTGACATTAATACTTTCCAAATGGAAATAAACAAACTATTTGATAAGATGTGTTACATAAGTAGTAAATTGGTAAACTGCTCTACTTGAAAGCATTAAAATAACATTTACACTCTTATTGGATTTATTGTGGGAACATTTACCATATTTTTAGTCTCTTTTAACAGCAAAAATGAGTCACTAACCGATACAGTGAGCATGGTGACATTTTAGTTTGGGGAATTAATTTAACACATCACTAACAACATCTAAAGTAGGAAGCAAAACCATGTCCATCCAGTAAAGGTAAACTGAGCAGCGCTGTTTGACGGAAACATATTCGTATTAGCTACACAATTTTTGGTGGAGCGATCAGTTTGCCATGAAGATGTTTACTACATAAATAATGAATCATTTTTGATATTTAAAAAAGGGCAATTCCGGCACCCTGTAATTTCTGCTGTGATGCATTTTTTTGGTCAAACTCCTTCTATGTTAAGAGCTCAAGAGTTCAGGTGCATGCCTATCCTGGGCACAGTGGGCAGAACCTGCTCCTCCTCCCTCATCTCCATCATCTTATCGCTTCCTTTTTCTCTCTGTCTCCTCATCTTGTCCTGTTTCTCTTCCCTTCCCAAAGCTCAGCTTCGATTGCTACAGTGTTTTCATTTTCATCTGTCGGTAAAAAAGTAAACACAGTCATTTATATGCAAATTGTTACTGACCTCCACTAGGATAATCTTGCAGTAAAAATAAAATGTTTTGTGACCCGATCGGGTAAAATGAGTCAGAGTGACCATTGTGGGGATGTTTAGCTGGTTCTCATAAGGAAAACTGCTTTAACTCTCTGAGGTTAGGGTTAGTGTTAGGTGTAAGCATTGCATTATTAGCTGCATTAATAAATATGTCAACAGGTCTTCACAAGGCTTGTAAGATAAATGTGTCTGTGATAAAAAAACAAAACAACAACAACAAGGGTCACTGTGACTCATTTTGCTGGATGACTTCAACCCTTTCTACACATTCTAAAAACTAAAAAAAAAAAAAATTTAACTTTTGTTGAGATTTTATCAGTCCAAGTCTAAAATTGGATGGGTGTTGTTAATTGTAGCTAGCTTGCTAGATAGTTAATTCACTCCAGTGAAACTATCTAGCCAGAATCTTGATGGGCAGCAACTGCTTAACGTAATGCAACCGCACAGGAGCTACTCCTCAGATAATATCTGGGGATGAATGGCATTGAATTACAAGCAGTCGGATAATAAGATTCTCTAGTTACCTGTATCTAGTTTCTAGTTGCCTGTATCACAGTTTAGCTGATTCAGCTGCCTGTCTGGTGTGTTGACGTCATCCAAGAACCACTGTGTCGACTAAAGATTCTGTAGTAATATTTTATTATCTTTAATTTTTTATTATACTTTTATTATAAATACCACGGTCCAGACCTCAGTGACTTCAACAGTGGGTTCGGTCATGGCTGCGAGGAGAGCATGTGGTAGGACACAAGTGCGTAAACTAGTGGTGAAGTAAAGTGATTTTATTTGGGAAAATTCAAGAATCGAAATCAGAGTCCATAGTTAAGGTCGCAGGCACACAAAGCTAACCAAGGAAAATCCATAATCTTTGTCAAAACCAGGAAGTACAAAGAAAGCCCTTTGCTAAGACTTTGACACAACAGGGTACATGTGGACAAACTAATCTAGGGATAACACAGAACAGGTGAACACAATCAGGTAACAAATCAATGACAGGACAGGGGGCGGAGACAGGACTAGGACAGGGAGCAAAACATAAGCACAGGGCATGTAAGGCATGCCTCCTAGTTTATCAAGACATCACAGCATATGATTTTATGTCTACAGTCAAGATTGTTTATTTAGTAGACTAAAAGATTTAATATTAGACCATGATTATGTTTAATGTTTCATCCTCATTTTACTAGCAATAAAAACATTAATAAATGCTTCACATTTAATAATATAAACTAGAAATACTCTATAGGAAGTGACATTATAGCATACTCAAGGGTAGGTACAGTCTAATCATTTATAACCTCTAAGATTTATTTCCTTTGTAGTCCATCAGCACGAACAGCGATTAAGGGGTTTTGTCATTAAAGCACTTCCGAAAGAAGACTGGTTAGGTCAAAAGGCTCCTTTAATGATCACCCAGGGGTATGAACAGTGGATGGTCAAACTGTTCACATCTCTACAGCCCTCTCATTAATCTGGTTGGTGTCTCCAAACAAAACACACTCATAAAAATCACACTTTAGTTTCAGTACTTTACACTCAACTTCAGCGTTTTATACAGTATATACGGTATAATGCATACCATCTGCATGCTTGTGTAATGCGTACCTGGTCATTTTAAAACCAGATTTAAAAAAAAAAAAAATCATGTGAAATATTTACAGTGTATCCATGTGTCTAAGCACAAATACCTCTCATTGTATGCTTTATTCATTGTATGTATTCATTTTGACTTGAGGGCTTTACAGTGGTGCTTCTGTGGTGGTTCTGTTTATGCCTCATAGCTCTAGGGTGTGTGGATCGATTCTAAGTGTTGAGTTATGAATGTTCTCTGTGGCTATATAGGTTCTCTAGGTTCCTCCCATCCTCCAAAAACATGCCAGTAGGTGGACTTGTTTCTTAAATGATCCACAGTAAATGTGTGTGTGTGTGTGCAGGATTCCCTGCATTGGAATCGCTGGACAGGCTTCAGATGTACTCCGACATTGGCCAGGATAAAGCAAATGTTGAAGATACATGAACGAATTTAGCTCCGTGAATGATTTTTTTCCTCTATTACCGATGTCCAAATATTTCATCAGACTCGTTAAACAAGTCACACACAGATTTGTCTCCAAGCACCCTGTTAGTGTCATACTAAAACTTAGTGTGTGTTCTGTTTGGTGCACAAAACGCAACTTTTACATGGGGTTACATTTGATTAGGTGCACAATATATAGACGCTGCTATTGGTGGAACATGACTAGTATTTTGTTCAAATTCCATACTGTATTGTAAAGTATGATGCGTGTATAATCATTCTACAGACTGTCTATTCCTTGAATCTCTCTCTCTCTCTCTCTCTCTCTCTCTCTCTCTCTCTCTCGCTCTGTCTCGTGGTCATGTTCAGCCTGGGGATCCCCTACAACTTGGAGACTTGTTCTTCCTGTTGTGCCTTCATCTGGAGTGTTGGTCCACACTGCATGGACAGAACGCACAGAAGAATAGAAACAGGAAAACTTATTAGATTACAAATGGTTGTTAAAAGTAAAGATCAGATTGGGAATTATCACCTTACAACTCATGGAAAAACCTCAGGCTAGAAAAGTGTGTGAAAGAAATTGGGATGGCCATAGCCTGTTGGCACACACACACACAGGCACACACAAGCAAACCCACACACACTAAAAATGGCCAGTTCTTTGAGGATTCTCTGTCTGGCCCCAGGAGACTCTCTCCAGACACGACTCAACAAATTGAGTTGAAGCAAAGCCAATATGGCAGCGTTTATACACAGGATGAAGCTCATAAGACTGTATACATAAGCAAGTGTGAGAGAGGTCACGACACAAACCCACGCGTTTACACTCACACACGTACGTGCACACACACTTACACACAGTGAGCATCATTATTTCCCAATAGTGCCTCTATGAAGCCATTTTAATATCCTTAGAAACAGAAAACAAACTAGTTGAAGTTCAAATCATTTTTAAATAAACAGAGCTGTTAGTGCAAAATGTCCACAATGTGTTGATAGTAACTGTCTAATTTAAATCATGAATAAATCTACCGAAATGGTGCGGTAAAGGACGTCTTTGATCATGTAGCAAAGGCAAGAAGTCCATACTGATATTACTGTGCAACAATGCATGGCTCTTAACATGTAAATATGATGTACAGTGTTCACAGATGAGAAATTACATACATTCAAGACAATTCCAAATGGATAAAATACTTTGAAATACTTTTCAAAATAACTAACAAGTGATAAAAGTAACAACATATACAAAAGAACTAATCACTGGACAAAAAAAATGGCTGCTTAAGTTGTTCCCCATCAGCAAGAGCTGTCATCAGGAGCCAGGATCTGTGTAAACAACACACACACACACACACACACACACACACACACACACACACACACACACACACACACACACACACACA
>JAQQZX010000004.1:2470704-2482731 GCA_030068355.1 Notoglanidium maculatum
ACACACACACACACACACACACACACACACACACACACACACACACACACACACACACACACACACACAGCCCCTCTAACACTTTAGGTGATCTCCTGTTTTAAGAATCCAAAGAGAGAACGGATTAAATGAAGCTAAGCCAGCTGTGGAGGTGCATTCTGCGTGCCATAGCCATAAACCAATCTGCTGTGTGCCAAATGCATGCTGGGAAGTTCCATTCGTACCCCTTTCCATATTATTAGGGTTTTATATCAGCTTTATTATGATGCATTTAGGTCTAGTGTTTTCCTTTTATGTATGTTTTATGCTGTGTTAATGTTTACACTGGTGAAATTCTCAGAGGTTTAAAGCAAGACAAGCGATATGTTTATGTATAAAAGCAATATTTCACCCTGTAACAAATATCAGTTTTAGAAGAAAAAAAAAAGATTTTTTTTATTTTTATAAGTCTACAGTTTTTATAACTCTACATACTTCTGGGATTTATTTATGTATTTCGACCGGATGTTTCAGCTGAACTTGCTGACCGAGATGTTGTTTTAGGGTGAAATATCATTTTTTACCAAGCAAGCAACATATGCACCAAAAAAGATAAATAAGACAAAAATAAGATATTAGTTCATGCCACATGCTAAAGCCTCAAGCCTCGACAGCCAAATCAGATACAGCACCATTTCCTGAACTAATGCAGTCTATACAAAGCCTACATATTCCTTAAACACCTTATGATCTAATTTCATTTCTGCTTTTTTTCCCCCTTCTACCTCCCACTGCAGGCCGTTTTCCCCTGATAAGCCCAGATAACCAAACGCTCTCCCGGCTTTCACGGAGTTCCTGAAAGAACCCTGTCAAGGGCATCAATATGTGGTGACGGAGCCAAGACCTGACCAGATAAATTCTCATTTTCAGTCAAAAACGAGAAGGAAGAAAATCCTGTCTGATTGTATGAGTCAGGATTTCCACCTGATCGTAGGATTAAGACGAGTTTGGGTTTTTCATTAAGACCAAATGAGAACAATTAAATGCACACCTATCAGAGCGCAGATGTGAACTCAGTTTCTTGTCTGTGGTGCAACTACCTTTACATTCACATAGATTGGGTTATTGGATCGAAGCCTCATCTCCAAACCTTTAATAACGATATTACTATAAATAGATACTTTAGGAAGAATATCACCTGTCTTAACGTACTGTCTAAAAAAAGGAGTTCTGTTTCTTTCTTCAGGCTCAAGTATACCTGTAATTTTATTAGTTGACCTTAAAAAAAGAGCTTGCAATCCGAGCACTAAGCAACAAAGGTAAGTAAAGTGGACGAGGAACTGTATATAACAAATAAGCAATTGTTAGTACAACATACAATTCCTATTCCACCTGACTTCATTTTTTAAGGCAATCGGATTTACATGCTTTTTATAAAGTAAGCTTAACAAATTAGAATTTACATAAGGAAAGGCCATGGATTTACCTACTTAATTCAGTATTATATAAGGATTTACATAATTAATTCCTATTTAATTAATTTAATTCTTGTTTTCTTGTGATCTCGGGTTATTTATGTCATTATCATGACAGTGATAATGACATCATTTTCTCAAGATCTCGAGATAATGGGACCTGGTTTTCCCGAAAGCATTACTGAGTCATTGACCATCATTCTGTGCAGCAATGTCAGAAGAGCAGGATTGATCAGTGTGTTACATTTCTGTCCAATCATGGCCTGACACATGCTGAAACAGCTTTATGTCTCACGGTAACAGACAATATTCACATGAGTGTGCGTCATATAAAAAGGTAGCAAGAAGATAAAGCAAGTTTTTCTCTGGCGCAATTAAAGCGAGTCTGATTTTATCGTGAACATCGTGAACATCCCTGACCAGCTGCGAGCCCCAGGGCGTCTCCACGGTTACCGGACGATGACAGAGAGATGCAGATCGGCAGGATTACAGGTACGTTTTGATGTTATGTCGGGAAAACAGAGTTTTGTAATCTCGAGATCTTGATGAAATGATGCCATTATCACAAGAAAACAGAGTTCGGTTATGTCGTGATAATGACAAATATAACTTGTTATCGTGAGAACATGATAAATAAAAAAGTGTAAATTCTTAGGGCTTCAGTACTTAAGGCATGAGTCATGTAATGCAGAAATAGTTTGCTAAGTAACAAACGGCTTAGCAGTCGTTAATTATGTATACGTTACCTCAACAAAGACAGGTCTGTCTATAGGTATACTTGTACAAAACCTGAGCATAAAGTTATTCTTCCTAAATGTATCTTCAATACGATCTGTTCAGCTGTTTCACTAAGAGCTGTTGGTGAAACTGGCCTTAGTAAAGAATTCTTAAAAATTTTTATTAAAACTGATTCTTTCACTTAACAAGAGTTACTGATGAGAATTGATGTCTTTTACTTCATTAAATAAGCTTCTTAGATTTACTGTCAGATGTAGTAGTATGCTGAATACACAATATGGGTCAAATACCTTAAGTGAAATAATAATTACAGAGTAATAACATGAAGTGAAATAATAATTTTTTGCGTAATGTCAACAGTCAGTTATCTGAACACAGTATTTTGAGTTGTGATGCATGGGAAACCATGTCACATGATCTCTCCAGATGCTGGTGCTAAAGTGTTATCAGTATTTTAGAAATAATCTTCCAGAAATGCCTGTGTTATTGAATGTTATGAATGTTATGTGATTCAGCTTTTGTTTTTTGGGCTCTTATTATTATCTCTTGAAATTATAGAATTTCAAGAAATATAACATTAAAAAATAAATTGCCTAACCTAGCTTGAACATCTAGTTGACACAAGTTCCAAATAAGAGTAAAAATGTACCTTCTTAAAGGACATGTAGACTTTCTATAGGTGCTACATTCACAGTAAATGTAAGAGAAAAACTTTCAGTGTTCTTACCTTTTCTGCAGCCTGTGTATCGAGCTCTGAGGATATCGTGCTTTCACTCGGCTTTAAAAACACATAACCCGCATTATTTAGGTCCAGTTTCACACTCTCACACATGATCATGATAAAGACAGTGAGAGAGGGTCAGTACCTGCTGCGTGACTGTTGATATCGAGGGTAAAGCCTCTGTGGTTGTGTAGATCTCCTGAGATGAGCAACATTCAGCACAGGTTAATCTCAGCTCATAGCTTTGCTGGTGAAGGTGTGTTTTTTGTATAAAAAAATCCAAGTTTTTTGTTATAAAGGTATATGTATAAATAATGCACAAACTTATGAAAAAGTTACATAGAACGTCAGTGTTTTTAATTAGTGAGTCTTTTTGATAAGCGTGTGTGAAGAAGTGTTTGCGTATGTGTGTGTGTAGTGATTAGGCTTTCATAATAACACTAATAATAACACTAATCCTCAGTCTAATTCATTCACACTGTGTCACTCTGTGAGTTTCTGTACAATGTGTATAAGGAGAAGGCCGCAGAGTGTTCCCACACCACAATCACATAACCAGCTACAGCTTTATGTGTTGGCTTCAGTGTAGGGAGACACATGATAGATAGATAGATAGATAGATAGATAGATAGATAGAGGGATAGATAGATAGATAGATAGATAGAGGGATAGATAGATAGATAGATAGATAGATAGAGTGAGACAAATAGACAGAGAGATAGATAGATGGATAGATAGATAGATGGATAGATAGATAGCCTGAGACAGACAGACAGAGAGACAAACAGATAGATAAACGGATAGACAGATGAACAGAGACAGACAGACAGACAGAGGGGTGGACAGACTGAGAGACAGATGTCTAAACATGGACAGACAGACAGATAGATAGAGGGATAGATAAATAGATAGACAGACAGACAAGTAGAGTGAGACAAACAGGCAGAGAGATAGATAGATAGATAGATAGATAGATAGATAGCCTGAGACAGACAGACAGAGGGAGGGGTGGACAGACTGAGAGACAGATGTCTAAACATGGACAGTCAGAGATAGATAGAGGCATAGAAAGAAAGATAGATAGACAGACAGACAGACAGATAGATAGATAGACAGACAGACAGATAGAGTGAGACAAACAGGCAGAGAGATAGATGGATAGAAAGACAGATAGATAGATAGACAGACAGATAGATAGATAGATAGATAGATAGATACACAGACAGACAGACAGACAGATAGATAGATAGATAGATAGATAGATAGATAGACAAATAGATAGATAGATAGATACACAGACAGACAGACAGACAGACAGATAGATAGATAGATAGATAGATAGACAAATAGATAGATAGATAGATACACAGACAGACAGACAGACAGACAGATAGATAGATAGATAGATAGATAGATAGATACACAGACAGACAGACAGACAAATAGATAGATAGATAAATAGATAGATAGATAGATAGATAGATAGATAGATAGATAGATACACAGACAGACAGAGAGACAGATAGATAGACTGACAGACAGACAGACAGATATATATATAGATATATAGATAGACAGCCAGACAGCCAGACAGATATATAGATAGACAGACAGACAGATAGATAGACTGACAGACAGACAGACAGACAGATATATATATAGATAGATAGATAGATAGACAGACAGACAGACAGACAGATATATAGATAGACAGACAGACAGAGGGGCAGACAGACAGAGGGATGGACAGGCAGAGAGATGGCTGTCTAAACATCCTCACTTTTCTTTGTGAATGCACACAGAGCTCACTGTTGGCTTTTCTCAGTGTAACAGAATGAGCAGTTAGAGCTCCTCTTTGTGTTACTGTCACTAACTCAGTATATGATGGAGGAGCAGCACTTCTGAGTGCTCTGTGATAAAGCACCTGGTCTTACCTGGTCTGTCTCCTCCTCGTGGGAGAGAACAGGCTCTTCTGTAACGAGCTCCTCCTGTGGTAATAGAAAGGTTCTGTAAGAGTCTTACACTGCCAGACCGGTCAGAGTACCTCAGCTTTCTTTTGATCCTTCCCTGTTCCCAACACTGCAGCACATCGTATTGTGCACGGAGCTACAAAGTTCTCAAATATCAAGACATTTTTAATGCATGTCATCCTGGAAAGTGCCAAATGGTAAAATCAAATACTACATTATATTACACCTATTGGAGTTAGCTTTCATATATTCATTTTTAATTAAATGCCCAGTCTTCATTTTGTTTAAAAGACAGGGCTGAAGTGTATTGAGCAAGACGACATAAAGATTAAATAAAGATGAGTCCTATGAGACGAGTCCTACATTTAAATTTGTGTTTAAAATCCTAGATTATGTTTATGATTATTATGACTTGACACTGTAGACATGTATGTAGCAAAACAGTAAAATTACAAACCTCATATTCATATTGATAATCTTCATCATCATCACCATCATCACCACCACCACCATCATCATCATCGTCAGTATCCTCTCCAACCTCCTGTCCATCAGGGTCTAGTTCATCCTTTAATTTGTAGAAATTATACAATTATAATCAGACAAATAAACATGATTTTAGATTTTACATCATTATAGATCCTTCTCAGGAGTTAGTATAATACATATACTGATAAAAAGAAAAGATTTTAAATTAAAAAGTGGCTATATGCAATATTGTACTTGAAAATAAATCAGAATGTCAAGTATGAAATCTGGATTAAGGCTAGTTTGTCCCTTTCATGCACTTGCCAGATTTTTTTAAAATTTACTTTCCGACTATATTCTGAAAGTTTGGCTTTGTAGTATTTTTCAGTTCAGTGTGAAATAGGAATTATTCCTTTCTTTCCTTTTTTCAAAACAGTGTTACATTATTTTTCCAAATAATCAAATCTTATCCATAAGAGACAAACAGTGCCAATTTAAAGGATTTGTACTTATGTTTGTATTTAAAAACATGATGTTAGTGAGTGTTTGGTGTGATTCAGATTGCATAGATTATCCACAAATATTTAACTAATTATTAGGTAAATTAATTATTTAGAAAGAATTAATAAAGTGCAGCAAAAAAAAAAAACAAAAAAAAAAAAAAGGCAAAATAATATTATTGGCTTACACATGCGATGATAGAAATTTAAATTATTGAACTCAAATGCTCAAACTTAATTGTTTGCATGTTATATTTATTATATATACATTTTGTATTTTAAATTACATGTAATTATTCTGTTAGAACTAAATTAGTTAACCGTATTACAGAATAATTAAGGAGAAACTATTTCACAAAGTGGTGATGGCAATAATTTTCACATAAACTCAACAGTGTACCTAAGTACATGGAACATGTGTTATATGTAGTTTAAACAGACATAATGTCTACAATGGGGAAGGGTTTACTTTTTAGCTAAGTGTTAGATGAGTTTAGATGTGTTAGAAAAGTGTTAGATTATGACATGTTTAAACTGGGCATTTACCAATCGCTTCCTTTGTCGTTTATGTCGTCCTTTATTCCCTTTACCCTGGTTAAAAGTTTCACAATCACATAGCGTTATAACAAGTAATCACTTCCTAATTAGAAAATAAAAGAAATTAAATTAATCGAATCATCAGCCTACGTTTACACAGGTAAACCTCTATGATATATGGTATAATACATCACTACTAACAAACAAATATTCTCTAATAAGGGCTGTATTCAGAGTTGGAACTTAAGTTACGTCATTATTTATACTGGGAATATCAGACGTACTCAGACTTGGTTTATGTAGGTATTTAATTTGATGTTTTTTTTATTGCGCTCACCATTCAGATTTTTCTTGAGTTGACGCATTGGAGATTTTTGAGATTAGTGTCTAGCCTTTATGCATGATAAAATCAAGGGATAACAAATACAGATTAAGCAGGTGAGGAGACAAATGCAGGATTAAAGCTTGAAACAGATCCAAAAAGTGAGGCAGAAACAACGACGAGAAACGCAATGGTCAGGCGACGTGCAAACAGCATAGATGGGGCTAAACAAGACTCAAAAACCATGTAACTAGAAACGGGATCAAAACTAGAGGATCAAGATAACAGAATGCAAGGCTCGGTAATGCCTGGTAGTGACACAGAGCTTATACTTTGTGAAGAACAGAGGATTCCAAACGCAAACAAATCTGGGATGAACTGAAACAGGCGAGCGTGATCATGACACAGTAGGAAGAATACAGATGACAGGACATGGCAGGAAACAAGACAGGAACAAAAAAAATAACACGTGGCAACATAAATAAACAAAGAACAAAGTGGACGTGTATGCTGTAGTGCTGTGAAATACATGACGCAGACTAGTGGTTTTTTTCCTCCCTCTGCTGTCAACTGCAAACTGCAGATTTATTGGGAACGCGAGGGACAAAAAACCCAAAAGAATTTCAGTTCCAGAGTGACATAACAAAACAGCATTTACCCGGAGATCGCAAGTGCGAATCGCAACATTTCAATGGCTGAAAGTCCCAGAGAACAAAACTGGCTGTGCTTTCAGGGTGGGAGGGGCATACTCTCTCTGTATCCTGTCAATCACAGTCACTAGCCAATCGCAGGTGCTTGTGAGCTCGTGTATGCAGAATAGGGTAGATAGCACCTAACTGACTGTGTTACGCGGCCCTGTGATGCAGCAGAGCTTGGCTTTACGAGAGTTAGCTAATTGGTGGGAAATTTGTGTAAGAAGAAAATTCTCTGATTAAGATGCTGTCTCGACTGTTCTCATCCAATAAAAAAAACTGTTTACTTATAGATAATATAAATTAATTAATATTGCCATATTTCTATATTTAATATTAGGCTCACTTAAATTAGCATTTAAGTCTGTAGTCATATGTAAGGTTTCATGCACAAATTTGGAATTTAATTCTCACTGCGTACACATAACACAACTCTGAACACGACCCAAGCACATAAATTAGATCAGGTTATTGCATTTATTTTGAGTTTTTCAATGTTAGTCATAGATTATATTTCAGTTACAGGTTATATTAACAGGTTTTTATGACTTTTATATTGATTATATTTTCCTTTAAATGTTTATCATTTACTCATTGAACAGCCACTCTTACTTCAGAGCAGAGGTTCTTAAGTCCAGTCCTGAGGACTGCATTTGAGAACCTGTGATTTAGGATTAATTACATTACACTCTTAAAAGAAAGAATATCCAGGTAAAATTATTTATATTCATTTAGAGAACATATATTAGGGTTCCTTAAGTGGCGTTACTGTAATGTTATATAATTTTATGCTATTTAATGAAACTTAGTGGGCATTATAGACAGTGTAAATGTTTTTCACGTTGTTTAAAATGCTTTTATATAAAAGATCCTCAAACAGAACGGTTTTCTTATAAGAGTGCAGATATCACATAGTTATTACTATATAAATATCTCTGCTGCAAACATCAGAACATGTTGATTAATAGCTATACTGATAAAAGAACTTCACTAAACAGCGACAAATGTATTATTTTGGTAATAAATTTTGGACATGCTGCACCTTTCCTCTCTCTCGGCCCTTCTTCTTCTCACTAGGAATCTTCTTTACTGTGTTCTCCTGACTGTGGAGGACGTCCTCCATACTTACCTCTGCTTTAGTTGTACTTATCTGTCAAATACACACACACACACAGACAAAAGAACATACATATGCACATATATTCAAGGAAACAATATCCCAAAATGAAGGCAATTCCATTTTGCTTTAATATCTGTCTTAGACGAGTGACAAATTAAAGGAAAACTCAGTGTAAAGTGGGTTAAGTAAGGCATCAGGAAATGATGAGCCTCCGGAACAGCTTCGGTGCTCCTCAGCATCGATTCTACACGTCTCTGGAACTGATCACCGTCCTTCTGAATGATTTTCCATCAGTTAGTGATGACAATGTTGAAGAACGCTGTTAAACACCTCACTCTAAAATCTCTCATAAGTGTTTAATTGGGTTGAGATCAGGGTGGGTGTGAGCCATAGCATATGATTTACATCATCAAACATCATTCAATGAGTCTGTGGATGGGGGTGGAGTCATCCTGGAAAAGACCACGAAAATCAGGAAAGCAATGTTTCATCATAGTTTAAAGCAGTGATGTTTCCCTCTAAGCAGATCAAATAAACGCTTTCTACAACAAAACAGTGCCATGGATTTGTTTTTCCTTTAATTTGTCACGCGTCTGTATAAAACGGTAGCACGTTTACCGTCTCCGTAGAGGTGTTAATCTGAGTAATGATAACAGATGGTGCTTCTGTGAAGGCTTCTAGCAGAGCCTCTCCTTCTTTTTCTACTTCAATCCTGCTCTCTGTTCTGCTCTGATTTGCTTCACTATTCCCATTGGCGTTCCAGAGAGTTCTACTATCTTCTGTTTCATTTACTAAAACCTAAAAAAATAAGAAAGTTTGGTCATCTTATCTAACATCAGATAGCTAATGCTAATTTAATCTAGACTATAAAAGCGCACAGGCATATTTCTTTTTCAGTTTTGGTATTCCTCTTAAAGGATGAACTAAAACTATTGTCTTAACTGGGTAGGCTTCATTTAGATCCTCTTCTTCGGTCAGGAGTCCGTCAGTCTGTGGCTCACTCGAGAGTTCATACTTCACTGAGTTCTACATTAAAAGATCGCTTGAATTATTAATTAGCACATTGCTGCTTAAGGTGCGAAAAATATAATGATATTTATACCACAGTGGTCTTTAATTCTCAATTCTGATTGGTCAGAAAATATAGATTAATGAAGTCACAGATTTATATGAATTCTAATAATTCTAATATTTCAGCGTTTCTGTGGTAAGTATGGTAGACACTGTCTCATCTTAGACTGATAAGAAATGGATTAAAATATTAATGAGGAAGGAAGGATTAACTATGGAAGGAGTCTCCAGTGTCACAGCATTGAAGCAAGAACTTTAAGCGTTTTTTTCCCCTGAAAACAGGAAAGTCTTCAGGACAGAGTCTTGAGTACTTTTTTCTGTCTCATTAAATTTAAGAGAAAGTGAGGGAAGGAATATTTACAGTTGCCATAACAGAACTGACAGGAAATAACTGTTAAAATGCAACTATAGCCATTTCTCAGTCTGCGTTCTTCTCTGTACTTGTGTTCTTGCGGCCTTGTGAAACGTCATCGGTCACAGCCGAAGTACCGTTCCAGTACAAAGTTCACGTCTAGCCGAGTACAGATCAAATATTCGGAAGTGTTCTTGTTCCGTCCATTTTGCCGAGGATGCATTGGGAAAACAACGTGACTTGTGTGGTCTTGGGACAGCTAAGTATCCCAGAATGCATTTCACATCAAACAGCAGTAATGGCAATGGCAGGGGAGAAAACTCACAACTGTTGTTATTATTTTTGAAATACTACTGTTGTTGTAGTTGTTATTCTGTCATGGAAAGTAGTTTTGCGATGTTTTTAGTCAAGTACTTAGTTTTTTAAACTTCAAATCTGTATCGATTTCAAAATTTGCCCTGATGTTGCTGGAGACGTGAGGTCCCGTTAGCAGGACAGCCAGCAAACCTCGCTGGCTAGGTAACTGGGCAGTCAGTCTTAATGGTCTCCAGCTGAGGACAGACTTATCTTTTAGCAAATAGTGGAGTAATCAAGTAATTGTACTCGTGGGTTTGTACTCCTGAGTCAAACTTGCCAAGTTCGAACTCGGTGTACTTAATAAAAAAGGGGCTTATGAATGGCTAAATGTATGATGTGTCATTTCTAAATCAATTAATATTGCAATTGTTATCCCAACTTCTGTGATGTAAGAGAAATAAAACTAATTGTAGCTCATTTGAACAGTCAATTCTGATTGGTCAATTATGGCATTGTTATGTATAACAGACCATTGCTATGGAGCAATTACTAATGGAAGCAATAAAATCATTTTTAAATCAATAAAATAATTTTATAAGCAAGATAATGTACAGTGAGACGTTCATTAATGCAAAATAAACCACTCAGGAGTGATTCAAGATTCCTCCGCTTCACGTCAAAGTCCTACAGATTATTTCTCAATAATGACCAATACTGACCGTCTGGGTGGTAACAATCACTCTCCTTCACATTACACGACCCTGTCGTGATTGTTTTCCTATAACAGCACGTCCCTAACTGCTTTATTCTTTTCATAAGATTCTGAATGAGATACTTAGCATTAAAATATACAGTATTCTATAGTGCACTTTACATAAATAAATAATTAAAATGAAAATACATCTTTACAGTGTATTCAGTGATGATGTTGGAGTCAGGGTTTATCGTCTGTCCTTTGGTTCTTTTCTTGGTACTGATTTCATGCAGTAGTTCCTCCATACCATCCTGGAGGAGCCTGTCAATTAAGGCCTTCAGAAGGGAAAGCTGAGAAAAGTTGTACAGTTAAGATTATAATGCATGCAGAAATACTGCTGGCTTTAGGAAACTTCCTGCTCCCTAAGAGGACACTCGGCCACTAATTTTAACCTTAGTGTGATCAATGTTGCAAGAGATTTTGATATCAAAAGCTTACCTTAATGCCATATGTTTCAAATAATGCCTCAATAACCTGAAAAGTAAGTTTTAATTTATCTTTATCTGAAACATGTCTAAACACATAAATTAACATAATTAAAGTCAGATCTATAGTATACCTTCATTTCAACACCTCTCCCTGGCAAACCGATGTCTCCCTGAGCAAGAAGAATACAAAACACAATTATTGGGGGAAAAATTAATACTTTTTGTTATAATAAATTTAAACAAATATACCTTCTGTCCTGGAACTCCCTTTTCTCCCTTCAGCAAAAAATGACCAAAATTAATTATATATATTTCTTACAGTGTTTAACATACATATTTATTCATAAAGCCTACCTTCATGCCAGGAGAACCCTATTTATACACACACACACACACACAAACATAGAGAGGAGAAACTTCAACATGTTTACAAATGTCAGATAGATCCAAAGTTGCAATTCACATTGTACATATTTTATTTTGGGTAATTCTTCATGTATATATTTATATGTATATTTACATTTATTATATATATATATACACTACCGGTCAAAAGTTTGGGGTCACCTACTCTTTTTCATAGGTTTTTCTTTATTTTTTTTG
>JAQQZX010000004.1:2489140-2511754 GCA_030068355.1 Notoglanidium maculatum
CATGCAAACTCCACACAGAAAGGCACCCTGGGTGACCCGGGGATCGAACCCAGGACCTTCCTGCTGTGAGGCGACAGCCACCACACTACTGTGCTGCCCAGATATTTTATTTATTAAAGGAAATGACATCTTTAGTCAGAGTTAACTGAAACCAAGGTTTAATTCCCTTCTCAATAATAATGAGAATTTTTTTCTTGTACAATAAAAAGTAAAGTATTTAGTGGCTGACCAGGTTTTTAAAGACCACTAGGATGCTTTGGTTCATAATTCCAAGAAACCGTCCTTTTTGAATTGTGCTCTGAATTAGATCCAGCATTGGAGAGATAATCAAGAAGAAATGACCTGAGAATCAAGCGCCAATTTATAGGAATTCTATCCTGAGCTCCTGATTATATTATATTATATATTATATCCTGAATTTTTTAGCTGAATTGGAATTGATTAAAGGGGATTGTGTATGGGATGTATTGTGCTCATGCTTTTATAAATCTAACATCTGGTCTGGAAAAACAGAAAAATGTTAAAATAAAACACTTCGGATGATTAAAAACCATAATACAAAACATACCGACTCGCCTTTGTCCCCTTTCGGACCTTCAGGACCCTGTGAAGGACAAACACAAGATATTTCACTTCCACTTCACACAAAATTACTTCTGTTACCTACAACAAAATGGTGTTGTAATTATATTATTACACTGATGTTGTAATTCAATACATTATAAACAATCAGTGGAGGTGCTTACTGGAAGCCCGATTTTCCCTAGGTCTCCTTTCTCACCAGAGCTTCCTGGTTGTCCTGGGAGACCAAGAGGGCCCTGAAATTGGAGAGAAATAAAATGCAATTAAGTAAGGAATTAAGCATAACAGGGTACGATGTTATAGTGATAGAGTTATGTGTGTTAACAGCACACCCCGAAGCCTTTTATTCCTCTTATACCACTGCAATTTGCCAACACTAACAATCTTTCGTTTATTTATGTACAACACATCATACTTTTTATCTGTTTATAGTTACATTTTGGGCCTTAGCAGGGCAAGTTAGTGTGAGGCCGAAATACAAAAAAAGTTTCAACTGAGCATATATTTTCCAAAACGCAATAAAATTGTTCACTTTCAACATATTATCTGGTCTATCTTCAATTAAATACAGGTATACATGATTTGAAAATCATCACATTCTGTTTCTATTTACATTTTACTCAGCGTCCCAACTTTTAGACACGGGGTTGTAAAAAAAAGCGTTGATGGGAGTGGCCAATTCTGCATGTGATCCCCAAGCAACGCGCTAATTTATGAACACAGACACAGTTAATTTCAATAATGACCAAAGAAATTTACCAACAGTGGTGCATATTAGTGTAGGGATGCACACAGGTACAGGTAATCGACTTAAACACAGGCGCAGCTTGTTGCTTGTAACATGACAAACATAATATAAGCGTAGGTTTTGTTTCTCTCAGGAAACAGAAAGCCTGCTGATTACATCTGCCTTTGGCATTCCAAATAAATTCACAAGTAGAGAAAATTCTCTCCCTTTTACCATGCACTAGAATCATGTAAATCATGTTGCATGATTCATTTAAATAATCTGCTATCAATAATTTTGCAGTCTGAAATGGAAACTCCTACAACTACATATGCAATAAGGTCAAATACAAAAATAACTGTGTCCATTCCATTGCTAACTTCTCACTGTGCTTCTTCAGTAAATTCAGCAGCAAATTCAGATCTAATTCAGTAAACAGTAGTGTTTTTAATGCCAAAAGAGGATTTGCGCTGGCGCTGGTGCAAACTATTTATAACATCCTTAATGTTGTACATCAACGAGACTGTCCTGAATTCCCCCTCTTGGCTCTCAGTGCTGTGTTTGTGTTTTTGTATTTAGTTCTTGTCATGTTTTGTTTACAGTATATAGACATGTGTGTTATGTTGTGATTCGTGTCTTGTCTCCGCCCCTGCTCCCTCGTGTTCTAACCCTAACCCTTCTGTTTCTCTGTCTGATCACAGGATCTTATCATGCTGCAAGTCGATTGAGTTCTGAGGCATGTTTTCACACATTTGTGTACCTACTGGTTTTGATCTGTGTTTGTGTTTTCTCGAATATGATTATGCAGGGTTTTTTTGCCTGCCAGTACCTTGGCCCATGCTACAGGCTTTGATAATGAATTTTTTTTTTATCTTTGCTAAAAAGCATGATGTTGAGGTTTGTGTCATCTCATTGCTCTTCCTCGCTTAAAGTTAATAAAAAAAAAAAATAAACTCATTTTGTCATGTTACTGAGAAAACATGTGCAGAAGACGTTCAGGAAACTTACACTTCAGAATTGAGAATTTCATCAGTGCCGTGGTATAAAATAATTTAATATTCGATGTTTCAAATCTTAGAAGCTTTGTCTCATTTGTAAGAATGAATGATGTCGTTACCCTGATGCCTTTCTCTCCTGGCTGCCCTGGAGGACCAGGCTCTCCCTGTGGAAAAATAACCCACGACACAGACATGAGTCAGGTGTGAGAATGAGTCAGGTACATCGATGTGATATAGATGTGCATGAGTAACTATGTATATTTATATGCATTAGTGTGTGTATGCTGTGTTTGTGTTCTTGTAGAAGTTTTCTTTCACCTGATATCCAGGGTCTCCTTTGGAGCCAGGCAAACCCTGAAATATATATATATATATATAAATATATATTTTTTACACTTTTTCAGCAATCTGATTAACATTAGAACACATTTCACTTTTCTCACTTCTGTCTCTGGCCTGAATCATCATATTTAGCTAAAAACCTTGAGAGATTTATTCAAAGTCTGGAATTTATGTCTCTCTAATCAGACACCAGTGTTGGAGTGAGATGTTCACCCTTTTTATAAACCACATCAGGCAGGTCTAGAGAAAATGAAAGTCTATTTTAACCTGACTGGCAAATAAATACATGTTGAAACTTTAAAAAAAAAAAATATATAATCAGCAGCCAAGAATACTCTACACACAAGCACACACACCTCTTCCATGGTTTACTTACATCTTTACCTCTTAGTCCAGAAGGTCCTGGGTTTCCTGAGATACCCATGTTACCCTTTTCCCCTTTAATGCCATCGTTGCCCTAAAGAAACACACGGCCATTTGTACTGTAAACAATTACTTATTCAATATGAGACTATTTCTAATATACTTTATGGAATGATCAAACTATCTTTAAAAACCTGTATGACCCTGATTTAGTAAGGTCCTGAATAAAGAGGCTAAATGGAGTGTGTAATCGACTAAACTGTGTGCATGAAGCTAGTGGGCATGCTGTGCGTAAACGATAATTGAATAATTATTCATTCAGGTGCAAATTGTTTAAATGAATGTAATAATTGCTCACAAATGCTGTTTGAGAGTTGGGTATCTTAACGAGACTCCTGTAAGAGTAAAACTCGGACTTGACACGAGTGCATAAATATGAGTCAAGTATAACGCAGATTCAGGCTGGTGGAGTTCTGAAAACGTGTTCAAAATATGCCAAGGTAAAGATGAAACTTTTCATAAGCTCTTTCAACACTCTTGGCATAGGAATTAATTAAACGACTTTACTGTGATAGTAATAATAAATAAATATAGCTGCAAGCAGCGAAGCACTTTTTGACCACACCCCTTAGTGGCAGAAGAAGGTCAGACGCCACTGGGACCGTTAACACTTTGTTACCAAGGAGATATACCAAATTTTGAAAGCAGTACATCAAGCTGTTGCTGAAATATTGCCTCACTTCCTGTTTTCAGTTGCCAACAAACCCTTCCCAAGTTGCACATCAAAGATTAAAATTAGCTTCAAATATAAATAAAATGCTCCTGTTTGGCAACTTCAGCATCAAATATCATAAATCTGAGAAACAAGATTTGTTCCTTTTTTTCGGTTACTGCCGTCCAGATTTGCTGAAGATCTGGACAACACTTATATAGGAGAATAAGTGAGAAACTGTTTTTGAAATAATTTATAATGGTGGAAAATACAATATGGCGGACAATCAACATCGTGGAATGAACGTCGTTAAACTTGGTTCTTCGCCCTCTAATTTTGTGAAGCCACGTCACTGACAATTTTTAGAGGATTTGCCAATTTAGTACTTTATTGTTGATTTTCACGTTTGACCTTCAGTAAATCAGGGTCCATGGGTTTACATACTTGGCTAGGACTAGCAGCTAAAAAAAACAGTTAAATGTCATCATCTATAACATGACAGGTAACAAATATTTACTTACCTTAGGCCCAGGTTTCCCTGATAATCCAACATTACCCTGTGCGCAAATATACAAAGTTATTTCTACACCTATATCTCTGATTTAGCTTACAGGCTATTTATTAGCGACACTCACCCTCTCACCACTCTCACCCTTAGGACCCGGCTGCCCAGGAATCCCGAAGCCAGGACTGCCCTTTTTTACGTCCGCGGAAACAATAAGTCAATACACAGAGTCGAAGCGTTCCTCAATAAAATGATCAGCTGTGTACACAAACACGGCTTTACCTTTTCACCTTTGTCTCCTTGTGTACCTTTAATTCCCTGCAGCCCAGGAGGTCCGATCGGGCCGATATCCCCCTGTAAGGTGTGGACAAACATTCTGTAATTTATAGATGTTACAAATAGTGCATCCCTATCGGCCAACACAGGAATGCCACATATATGCATAAATCAAGTTATGGTATGTTCAGACCAAAAACGGCGAGGGCGTCAAAACAATCAGAAGTCGTTTATTTTAAGATTTAAACTTATTACCACGTACTTGCGGTCAGTTGGTACAAAGATACTCATGATATCTGTAGTATATCATGACATCAATATCATCATACTGCCCAGCCCTAGTGCACTATTCGGTATGCATACATTTTAATGTTGTCTGAATTCACAATGGACAAATTCCAAGGATAATGCATGATATGATTACCCACAATGCACTGTACACCCAGCACACTACCACTAAACAGTCCTTCTGAAATAAGTCTCACAAGGCATAGCGATTTCTTTTTAGCGCGCAATTTACCTGTCAGGATGGATACGGAAGCATCCGACATTGTATAAACATCCAAATTAAAAAGCCAACATGTGCCAACATGTATTTCTTTCTGTGGTTTCAGGTAGCAGGTGCAATTTGTACCATTCAAATCATTTTTTTCCTAATAGTCGGTTACGATCCACACAGCGCTGTCTGAACTCGGTCCACCGTCTCCATAAACAGTGCTCTATAAATAACAGTATACATAGTAAACACCCGAACGAGTGAGTGAGAGAGCAGTTTCAGACACAGTGGCAGACATGACACATACGGAGAGAGCCGTGTTCTTATAGCACACTATAAGTGGCTCTGCATTTTCCCTTCTCTTATTCTGTTTAGACCTCTTTTAGAGGCACAATAATAAGAGGAGTCAAAAATAGCTTTTTTAATCTGAACTGATAGTTAAAATTACTGGCTGTGTCTTAACTGCGATGAATAATTGCAGATTTTAAATGCATCTTAAAAGAATTGCTAGATTTTTTTAAAATTTATTTATTTAAGTGAGAAGATATTTTGAAATCTGCAGTGAGTAAAACAGGAAATAGACATCATGTACAGAAATCTAACGCGGATTTACTGTACGTTTCCTTCTTAGTCCTGAATTGTGTTGTGTGTGAGAGAAAAACACATTTGTATATATATATATATATTTGTAAATATAAGAGTGGGACACAGACGGCATCAGACGCGTGAATCGACAGCGTTGTATCACTGCTTGTTTACTCATTGCATCGTTACTGGCAGTGCTGCTACATTACTGTCAGGTTCCTTCATGCTCTGAGTGTAAAACACGTCAAGCCAAACTTTTAATGAACATCACAAATCACACACTTGAATGCTGCGGTGTATTAAGACCTCAATCTAAACGCTGTATGGAGTGCAATTGCTGCCTTTTTTTGAGAGTCACGTTTGTCGACAAGTAGACCTCTGGGAGACTTTAGTTGCACACGAATACCCTCTTCACTAATTAACAGTGTATGAATCATCACAGAGACGGCCATATTGCTTGCTTTTATCGATGTAGATGAAGGCATCCCACAGGAAACAAAAAAACTGCCAGATTTGATTAAGTTCAAGCAAAAGCGAGCGAAACATGCGTGGGAGCCTCCTACAGATGGCCTACCTTTACTTCAGAAGCTTCGGTTGAGGATTTGTATCTCAGTCGAATTCGTTATCAGGATTGTAAATAACACATCTGATATTATTTACATCAATATTCATTTGAATGATGTCTTCCTTACCCTTGCACCCTTCTTCCCAGGGGGTCCAAGTACCTGTGTAAGAAAAGAAGATGCCTTATATAATATCAGCTGATGTGAGAAATCTTTGTTATGTGAGTGACTGGAGTGATTTTGTAATGTTTACGCCTTTAGCCGGGTCTCCCGGTGCTCCACGTTGTCCCTGTGAAACAGAATCAACTCTCAGTACTTATTTGAAATTATTATTTGAAATACACCCTTACAAATCATACACATAAGGCTGGGTTATATTATTTCATAAATTTAAATACTACACCCAGGTAGAACATGAAACATCTAGCCAATATTAGCCTGACGTGTCCATTTCACATCTTTCACATCAACTTGCAGCTAATTTGAGATCAGATATATTTCAGAGGTGGACAAATGATTAGCTAGTCTATTGGGCAGGTAAAAGATCTAGTATGCTGCTCAGTCCCAGATATCAGTTGGCTGTAAATTAAGTAGGCTAAAGCTGTACGTAGCTAAAAGAATATAATAGCGCATGTCAATCTAGTTAGCTACCTAAGAGCATAGCAAACTAACAGAAACAAACAAGTATATAATTATTAATAAGTTTCTAATGTACAACAACAAAACCAAAGTTTTGGCTATGAGCTGTGGTGTTCTGTCCTCGCATCGCATGTTAAAGACATTACCAGAATCTTACTAGCGTATTTATTTTCTCTCAGGATGTCTGACCATGAGGTTTGCTAGAAAGAGAGTTATATAAATGGTTGTAATGTTAGGCAGCCAGATCGGATGACGTGTGTGTGAAGTGCCGCAGGTGGTGGGGTTCAGTAACATCAAATCAAGCTCACAGGATCACAAATCAGTTAAGATTAAATGTGCATATCAAATGAAAAGGTCTGTTTTGCGAAGTCAATAAGGAGCTGCGATTATTATCTCGTCTCTCGGCTACTATAATTATAAAATTAGCCTGGAAACATTATCCAAGCTACTGATTTGTCCATCCGCGTAATTTCTAATCATGACATTAAAGTGACTGAAATACCACGGAGAAGACCACAATGTCAAAATACAATGTTGTAACAACGTTGAACAAACAAGATGCACGTTATGTTACACCGTAATGAGACAGGCATTACACACATTGTGCCTCAATTATCAATTTTATTGGCAAAGTTGTGTGTAAATGTTTGTGTGAAGTGAAAATTTTCAAGTTTCAGAAACCGTGATTTCCTTTGTATACTAGCACACGTATGTTGATCACCTGTAATATGCAAAGCGTGTTCCAGACACAGCTCATTTGCATTTAGTGGCGCCCACAAAACTCCATAAATGGTCAAGTGCACGGAGCTGGGAGCATGAAATGAACAATCAGGGTAAAGTACTTCTGTGCCAGTAAAAATATTTAATGATATATCATATTAATAATTATTATAAATAAGTGCTAAACCCTAATTGGCTGAGACGCTTGTTTATGGCTTATGGCTCTGTGCAAACCTGTCCTCTGTTTATACACTACCATTTCTCTTGTCATAATTAAATGATTAATTTTATTTGTCTGAATTTATGGGTTTGTGTTAGCTTGCTATCTGTATTTTCATTATTCTTTAATTGATGCCAATTATATAAAATGACTTTTTTTTTTTTTTACCAAAATGTACTCTTATTCCCTGATATAGTGAACTAGTATGAGGATGTGTATAAGTCACTCTGGGTGTCAACTAAATGCTGTAAACGTAATAAAAATAAGCATTTTACACTTATACAGTGTTTTCCAGTTATTAAAGTGCAGAAAACAATGTAAATTATATTATCTGAAGTTGACCAAGTCTAAGTTAACATTACTTAGTGTTCATTTACACACACTCGGGAGCACAAGTAGGACACGAACGTTTCTCTGAATTTATGGGATTTTCATGAACACTAACTCTCTCATACGAATGATTTACACATAAATCCATTCTTATCCAGCTTGATAAACGAGACCCATTGTGTTGATGTTTGTGTTTGTGTGCTATCTGGCTGCAGCAATATAACGGTGTAAAGCTGTTGTCACATCATTGCTGCCGTCTGCTTCCCTGTTTCAGCGCTCCATGGACTCAGTGCAGTCTCAACTCCCAGCACTCCTCTGCACTTCCCTGTCCCTGTCTACTGATTATTGATGGTTTGCACCTGTTTTGTATTTAACTCCAATCAGTGCTCATTCTATTCAAGTCCCCATGTTTCCTAAAGTCATTGCGAAGTGTTGTATTGTGTCTTCACGTGCGCACCAAGCCTTTTGTCCTTTATCTCATACATTCTGGTTTTTTTCAGCACTGTTTCTGGACTTTGACCTAGCTGTTTGCCTCAGCCTCTGATATCCTTTGCATCCTTTGCCTGCCTGCTTACCAGCCAACCATCATATTTTCATCCACATTAACTCATTAATTTTTACTCACAAAAAGACTCACACATGGTGGTTAAAAAAACATTTTTTCACAAGAAAATTTGACATTCACCTCATCACCCTTTGTTCCAACAGCTCCAGGCAGGCCCTAGTTGTAGAACAAACAGAATGCATGATCTCTTTCACACGATTAGTATTCAACCTCTGCAAATGGCTTCAGGTGCTTTTAGGCTTAATGTGATGCAGATTCACCTTTTCTCCTTCTTCTCTCCTACACCAAAGCCTTATCTTTTACTCAGAAGTTCTGAGTGTGTAATTAATAATGTAAGACACGACATCTAACCAATCCAGTCACACATGTAGTAAAAGTCGGTAAAGTTTCATATTAAACTGACTCAAAGTTCAACAGCGATGATTTCCATAAGCGGAGTTATAATGGAAAGATAAATATTTTATCACGACAATCAAGGATACTGAAACACCTCCTGGATTTTTATCAGGGTAAAGCGTCATCCATGGGAATCATTTCAATTAATGCAGATCCAGTGCAGATCATGTAGTGCTGAAGTGCAGGGTTAAATCTATTGCTGACCAGTGAGAGAGACAGAGAGAGAGAGTGAGAAAGAGAGAGAGCGACAGAGCGAGACAGGGGTATGGAGCAAAGTCTTTCCCCTCACTAATCATCTTCTTTAATTTCCCCAGGGTGCCCCAACCCATTCTCTCCTAATAGCATGCTGTATAACTGAAATAGCATCAGAGGAGCAGACCAACTGTAGAGATGATTGCAGAGTAAACAAAAGAATTAAAAAAGGACATTATTGGGTGTCACAGATGTGTCCTTAACCATCTCTTAGCATGTTTTTGTCACTGGGAAGATAGGGCAGCTTGTGGAAAAATAATTTACTTGTAGTTGTTGCAGAACATTTGTAGACTTTTCAGATTTGCATATGTTAGGGTCTTGGCAATCTGAGACATATGTTTCACATACACCCTCAGTAGCCAGGTTTCCATTGCAGTTTTGCACAAAATAGAAGTGATATTTAAAAAATCCACCATTCACTTTTGTCAACTATAGACATTGTCAGATTTTTGTGAGCAACCCTTCCTACCTTTACATATTATATCTAACTATAACATCTAAAATAACATGCCTGCTTCTCCAAAGACTCACCCTCTGGTCAAGTTCCACACCGTGCTTAAGACCAACACATTCCTGGGATTATCCACTGTCCATTAAAGATTGACCTAATTAAGAGTGGAGTCTGTATCTATGCTACCTTAAATAGCCTGACACCCATTAGCCCATAGAACGCCCATTAGCTACAGAGGCATCAAGCTGGACTGACCGTAACTAAAGGTACCGAAGGATAGCAGGAGAAGGGTTATTAATATAAACAAAGTGGATTCTTTCTTGTTGCTTTTGCACTCTTTCCAGTCACACACAAGACTTAGAAGTTTTTTTCACCAGTAAATATGTGCATCATTAAAAGATCTGCCAGAAGAGAAGAGGAATAAGAGGTAAAGCATTCACTTACTGCTAATCCCTGGGGTCCTGTAGGCCCTATAACCCCACGATCACCCTGTGACAGAACGTGAGAAGCTAAAAATCAGTCATTTATACAATAAATAAGTTTTTTCAGATTCTAACTGGAGATCACTGGCAGACACCTCAGAGAGCAATTCTTGGGTTTAATCAGTTATTTACGTAAGTGGTCTATAAAATTTATTATAGGTCTTTAGTGTGTCACTATTTTCTGATATCCTGCCATATAAACTTATTTCGAAAACTTTATCCTGATTTTGTAGCTAAGTGCTGAATCTAACCTACAGCATGTCCCAGAAGTAATAGCATGATTTTACTAGCATGACTAATTGAAATAATAACAACAATAATAATAAAAATAATACACTGACATTATTGTGGCTACTTACTTCTGGTTATTATTCTTTTTTAATACAATGTTCTTATTCAATATCCATTATACAAGAAAGACAATAATGACCGAAGGTAGGAATGAAATACAGCTGTTATAGGAAAATAATCCAATTTTTAACTGATCAACAAATAACCAATAATAAAGTAACAGTTTATAGCTATTCTTAATGTTATGAAATGAAATGTCCACGGATCAAGTACAGTTGTTCCCTCACCAGCCTCTTTATTTTTCTCTCTCTTGAAGTTAATTACATGAAAATGTAGTGTAAAAAACACAAAATCCTCTGTCTTGCAGACTTTCCCATGGATTACTGACTGTTACAAGGCTCTGACACTGGAGACTCCTTACACAAATGTTACATAAATGCTACCAAGTATACATTTTTATTTGTGAAGTAACAATATGGTCTCTGTGTTAGCTGTTACTATAGAAACGATAATGTTTTAGTGATGAGTGCATTAACATAAACCTGGGATTCAACGATGCTATGCAACACACAGGATATCTGAATAAATCTGGAAGAAGAAACTTGTATGTAAATGAGCTGAATGTAATGATGCAACTGGTTTAATGATGAGTCTGTATGTTACCTTGTCTCCTTGCTCCCCCTTCAAACCTCTTTTTCCCTAAACATAGGCAAAAGAAATCTGTAAGAAAACATATACGCAATCTGCTAATTTAGGACACAAAGGGTCCTGCACATACCCTAAGGCCAGTCGCTCCTGTCAGTCCTTGAATTCCTTGCTCACCCTGTGAACGTAAAAAACATTTTTTTATTTTCAAAGGATTGTTGAATCAACTGGCACTGATTTGATGGCAACAAGTTTACCTTTGGTCCAACTAGACCTGGGAGCCCAATATTACCCTGAAACCAACAGAAAAGTAATTCAAAAGTGACACTACATATCAACATTATGTGTTTAAACTGGACTGTAATGCAAACCTTTTCTCCAGGAGAACCCTGCGGACCCTGGAAACCGGGGATTCCGACACCATTTTCTCCCTACATAACAGAACGGTCACATAAACCTGCGCGCTCCTTCAGCCAGACAAACCCAGAATGAAAACCCTGCATTATCATGTCTAAGTGCCGACTCTGATGTGAAATAAGTCGGTGGTCTGAGAAGAGGCTAATGAACTGCTTCACAATGGACCAATGAGGTGGAAGAAAGAAAAGTACTGGTTAGCATGAGTTTTATATAACTGTAAAACAGTAGTTTAGGATTGCTCTCGCTTCGCATTTGAACTGCAACATCTCATCTATTCTACAATATTTGCACTCACCTTTTCGCCTTTCTGTCCAGGAAGTCCAGGATTTCCATCCACTCCTATTGATCCAGGTAAGCCGGCTTGACCCTTAACCCAAAACAAAATCAGTGATACAAACAATAAAATTCCAATCTAAACATATTTTAATGCATTGTGCTTTTAACTGAATGTATCTGTTTTGGTTTTGCAATCTCTTTGCAAGTTTTGAGTCTCATGTCTAGTCATTGCTTGACCCCTGCCTTGTTATTTGTCTACTCTCTTGGATTTTCTCTTTTGTGTCAGTGTTTTGCTTTGGCTGTAAATCATGACTGTGATTTTGTGAATATTGTTATTGAAAACATTACCCACAAATCTCTGGAGACTATTTTCATACATGCTTCATAAATGTTATTAACAATTGTACAGTTTTTCTAAATATGTTTGCACATTCCTGTGAAGTTACTATAGAAACGATAATGTGATTAATGAGTCCATTAATATAAACGTTTGATATGTCTTGCAGCCAGAATGGTCAAAGCTTATAGAAAATTAATCAACACCTTTCTGACAAATAAGAATAACAGAATAAAAAGGTTCAACAGTGCTGTGGCACAGTGGTTAATGTACTGGAACAACATGGTGCAACACAAAGTATATATCCAAAAGTTTGTGGACACCACGTCATCACATCCATATGTGGATCTTCCACAAATGTCTTTGCATGCTGTAGAGTTACAATTTCCCTTCACGGGAACTAAGACGTGTGTTCACGACGACATGTGCCTGTCCTCACTAATGCTCTTGTAGCTGAATGAACACGAATCCCCACAGCCACGGTCCAAAAACTAATGGAAAGCCTTCCCAGAAGAGTGGAGCTTATTATAACAGCAAAGCGGGAATAAATCTGAAATGGAACAGGTCAGATGTCGCACCTGTAAACCCAACCTTAACCTCAACAACTTCTCAGTTAAGTTAATGTATTAGAATTGTTCCTAAATTGTAAGCGGGAGGCTACGTTGGTAAAGCTTATAGAACTGCAGTAAAGTAACAGATGATATACAGAATGCCTATGAGTATAATAAAAAGCTTCGGAATTGTAGATAAGATTTAAGATATAATTTAAAAACTAACATTTTCTCCAACTTCCCCCTTTTCTCCTTTAGGTCCCGGCTTCCCGCGTGGGCCCTGGAGAAAAGGAAATGTATTTAAAGTAAAGGCTTTGTTAATTGAACTTTAATTGAAATAAAAGTGATTGTTAATTGATAGTACATTGTTGGGAAATGAACTCACTTTTAAGCCAGGCTCTCCGGTCTCACCCTGTACAGATATAAAACAGGAATATATTTCTCAAACACACTATTTTGATCTTCAAAATTCACAATTCCAGTGTATGCTTTTAAACCTGTCTATAAAAACAAAAGTATAGCATCAGGCAAAGTGCTTTAATTAGCTTTTTATCCCCCTGCTTTAACATACACACATCCATTTAGGAAGAGCTTGTTAATTAGTTGATTAGTTGGATCAGGTGTGTTAAAGCAGACAAAACAACAAAAACACAGAGCAGGGGTCATCCAGGAGCAGCGCAGGAAAACACGACAAGCCTCTGCTGCTGCACACATTCCTGTGATTCGTCCTCTGTTTCTTAAAGTAGTTACAGATTTATTTACTTAACTATGATAAAAAGGTAACTTTAGGTTAAGCAACATTGGACACTTTTAAATTTGAGCTGATTTTTCTAACACTGTTATTTAAAACTGTTTACAATTACATTTTTGCACAAATTTAAATTATAATAATCTTATTTTTATATATTCTCCCCATTAACTACAGAGCAATCTTAACTGAGAGAGGTTTTTAAACCACAGTGTAACACAAAGTTGCATTGCAAAAGTTTAAGATCATTTAAACAACGACAAAAAAAAAACAATTACAAATGCGGTCTATTAAACAATTTCCTTCTGTTGGTTTGGATGTTATACAAATAGCTTAAGGCATAAAATCTAATATAATATAAGCTAATTTATCTAACATTTCCCATTTTAAAGATGTATTAAAATTTTTATATTTAAAACAACATAAATGAATGAATAAATAAATAAATAAATAAATAAATAAATAAAGATAGAATTTTGAAGTCCTGGCTATTAATTCTTGCTTATTTTATACATTTATTTTCTAGAAATAACAAAAATGAGAACACAATTTTCATCATTTCTCACCGACAAAAATCTTTAAAAAAAAAATTTTAGTTTAAAACAAAATTATTTCACTTCTTAATATTTAATTTCAGCCAGTTCCTTTAACATTACTGATGAAACTTTTTGAGTTTTAACCCATTTACCTTTATGGAAATGCCGGGAATGCCCGGTGGTCCAGGCTGCCCTGGGAGTCCTGGAGGTCCTGAGACCCCTGGTACACCCGGAGGCCCCAGTGGACCCTGGTATACAAAAAAATACATTTACACACTGTGATACATCAGCTATAATTATATTATTATAATCATATGGAAACATGCAAGAGAAAGTGAAGTGTACAGTCCAAAGAAATAATTTTAAATGGATGTACAGATGATCCTGGTTCTCCTTTACGTCCCGGGACAACATCCATGTTTCCTATTAAATATCCAGGTTCTCCCTGCAAAACAGATCAATCCCATTATCAGTCAGTGCAACGTTTTCGCCTCAGTAATTTGCTGGATAGGTCGCCGAGTCACTCCAGTGTTGAAACTTAACTGACTAGGCTAAAACTGGTTGCTAGCATAATATAATAGCACATGGCCAGCACACGAATACAGACTAACAATACAGACTGTTTTTGAAAAATGTCTATAGATGACTACCATAATATATTGAAGTCATTACATAAAATAAATTAAATAATGTATGCAGACTTACAGCTTTAACTTGAATGTTTACATCAGATCAGGTGATTGGAATAAGAATTACAGCATTTTTATACAATGTTCGGTTCCCCGTTTTTAAAGGACGAATAGTAATTGGACAAACTAACATCATAAATTAAACAGTCATTATTAATAATTGGCTTTCCATGCTTAGTGGATCACCACTTATTAGCTCTAGTAATGTTCTGCGCTCCATTTGCTCTGATTAAAAAGTTGCTTCTGCATGGATTGCTTCCAGCTTCCAGCTGCGTTAGTTTCTCTTCCCCTCGCATCCTCTCAATATTTTTGCATTGCCCACGATTTGTTTCATAATGTCTTATGGCATTTAATTAAACAACGGTCTCACACACGCATTTGCTACGGCTCATGACGGAAAAGTATTCTTGTTTCCAGCTCTTTGAAATCTCCTCTTCTCACTGAGCTTTTTGTCTGCAGCCATGACTAAATTTCATTCAGTAAATTAATTTGCAGGTGTAATCAGAGAAGGGAAGTAAAACGTACTCTCTCCCCTCGCTGACCCTTTGGTCCTGTAATGCCAGGTGGTCCCTGTAAACACGTCACAAGAAACAACATGTATTTGGAGCATGAAATGGAAAATGAAGAAATAAATAAATAAAATTAAGCAGAATTATTCATTGTTTCAGCTCTTTGGGTAATTCACATTGACTTACTGTATTAAGCTACACTAACTCCAGTTATATCGATCACATGGGTGTGACCAGGTATAGCAATGAATTATAAGATCATAACTAGATCATTATTACAAGTTCATAACCATATTTACCATATCCCCAGGAACACCAGGAGAGCCCTGTGGAGCAATTATTCATACCTTGTCATATGCCTTCAAATATATTCAATATTTACGCATTAGTAATTACACAGACATTAGTGAACATTTGATGACTCAGTTTACTCATCGGACTGGTCAGTGCTTTACCCTCAGTCCAGCAGAACCAGGAGGTCCAGTTCGACCTGGTCGTCCTGGTACCCCGGGTATGCCATCCGTCCCAGGAAGACCCTGAACACATATTAATAGACGTTTAGAATTAGCTCCAGAGTGACGCAACAAAAAAATGTTCGCCCTACCATCGGGCGATCGTGTGTTCTAATCCTGGTGATAGCGCAGTCTGAGCCTGTTGCGCCGCCCCCTTGTGTTGCACATGCAGCAGATCGAAACGATACAGTCGGCCAGTCTCACGTGCCTCAGAGGAAGCACGTGATAACCTCGCCCTACTTGGTCCAGGATCAAAAGCAAAGACCCAGTGCATAGCCCTACTTGTCACCTTTTCGTATACCTTTATATGTATAATTTCTTTTTCTATTTATGGAAGACGGCATCTATCTGACATTTTCTGTATATTAAACCCTGATTTACAGATTATTTACAATAATATATTATCTATAGATTTATTATACAGCTCAAACAAATACAGGTCTGTGGATCAGTCACTTTCATGTGCCTCCTTTAAAAAATAAAATAAAATAAAATACAGGTCGGAACAAAGTGAAAAGCACCCCCCGAGTCACATAACAGCCTTAATATCTGAAACTAATAATAATAGACGCTTTAATCAAATCAAACAACAAACAAGCTGCAAACAAATCCCATAACTACAATCTCTGAACATAATGATCTTTAAACAAATCACTAAGAAGAGAGTGTAGACATTTTATAATAAGTTTTGGCACATGGTGTACTCACCCTCTCTCCTTTCTCCCCTTTAATCTTTAAGGCGAACGGATCGTAATCAGTGCCGTCTAGCTTCGGGCGCTGTGAACCAGATTCAAACGCAAGTCAGGAGATCAGTAACACAATGAATCCTAATCATTTTAATAACTGCATGTCTAACATACCAGACCGCCATGTCCGAATGCATCCCCCTATGAGTTTACAGATATATTATTACATGATGTACTGTACATACTGTATTATATTATATACAATTGATCAGTTAATGAAGTAATGTAACAGTGGGGGGAAAAAACCCAACCTTTTCTCCTTTTTGACCCTATATAAGACAATTGAGAAAAATTAAATGAGCTAGATTTAAATGAGTGGTTTAGAGTATTGAATAGGCGCAGAATTAGATGTAATACCTTGCACTGGATCGGACAGGGACCCTCAGGCTTTGAGATAGTTACCGGGTCACTTGTCACTTGTTGGGCATGCTATAGACAAAGCAATGGTACGAAATAATCACTTACAAACTAACAAATACATCATAAGCTTAAGAACAGGTCATCACACAGAAGTCAACATGAAATGTCTTGATTATAATGCAAAAATAAGCAGTAAGTTGAATGAAAAGTAATGATTTACCCAGTGGCAGAACACATTTTAATTTTCATAAATCCCTCATTCACCATTCTATACATTTAAAATTGCATTGGAATACAAATCACCTCTTTTGAGTGACTAACAATAAAAGGTTTTGTTATTATATAAGCTGATTTTGGGTTGCCGGATTGAGCTAGTTTAAAAATAATTCCAAGATCTTGTTTTATATTAGCAAATCTAAAAATTTTATCTAACACATTTGCTCATATTGCATACAGAGTGTATACAATGTACAGAACTAATTCTGTAATAAGATTTATTGCAAATTTTGGCGGAGGGTAAGGTTATTCAGTTATAGACTGAATAATGCCCCTGCATCAGAGATACATGTGAAATACTTGTTTTCTCATTGAAAGACATTGAGGAGGGAAAAAATGTCTCCTGCTTCCAATTCCCAAACTTTTGAGCTAGTTTCTGGTTTTATGTGTGATTTTTGATATGTAAAATTTCTGGAAATTTTCCAGGCGATTTCGGAAACCTTGCAACCCAGATAATGATATAATGTTACCTCAACAAGGGTGTGTTTTTAAACCATTAAATAACTGTATGCTATTGATTCTCAACTGCATATTATTGGGTTACTCTAAAAATTCATAAGTGTATAGATTCATAGCCTCTTGACTGTTTGTTTTTAAACACACTCCTGTTTGGCTAGCGATGCTCTGATTGACCAGGGACAGAGAAACACCATCCTTTCCACCTATACAACATGGCCAGGTTTGCTCTCTTGGACTTTTGGCCATGGATGGCTATGAGATCAGGAGACTTTAAAATAATGATTTCCTGGCAAATATCACCACCATGGTGTACACGTGACCCATATCTCCATTCGTAATCTGCTAATCATGCACACAATCACACTAACCCCTTTAAACATCCTGGGCATGCATTAAGAGAGAAGACTTGCATGATTCCAAACTTTTCTTTCTGATTAACTGTACAGTGTATGAATTTAGGTATACAGTATAATGTGTTTTATTAATTTGCCCTTGCTTAGTGTTCTCTGTTTGATGATCAAATTACCTCTTTATGGATCTGAAACTCAGATATCAGTGCTTTACTGCACATGCTGCTGATCAGCTCTCTCTCGATAGAAGGAAGCTCATCAAAGTCAGCAGCAAAGAAGACGTTCTTGTAGGTGGTGGGCGACGCTACTTTTCTAAGTTCATCAATGTCGGCATTTGCGATACCGATGGCCAGCACACTCACACCTAAAACACATGTTAAGAAAAACAGAGACTTGCTGACGCAATCTGCATTCACAACACATTTACAAAGCACTACATATACCTACAACTTCACATTTAGGAATCCCATGTGTCACGTAAATGAATAAGAACGGAACAGAACAGAGATTCATGCATGTTATGCTAATAAAAACAAGCATATAACTTAAATATGTTTATCTATATTTTGCCTTTATAATAAGTTATTAAGTTTTTTGTTTTGTTTTTTTTAAACTTAATATACGGATACTTTAAGGATTAAAAAAATACTTTTTACTTCATAACAATTACAGCTATAAGCTGTAAAACCTCAAAAGTCACCTCATGAGTTCACAAAACAGCCTTAGCATTTCACAAAACACGTAATGTTTCCATCTTTATAAAGTACTAATGCAATGCTTATAGATGTGTTATGAAGGTCCTGCAAATAAAGTGTTGCTGAAAACCATTGTCTTTCTGTACCAGTAAATGCATTTGTCGTGAGCTCCTCCTTCGCAGCGCCATGAACCCATGTTTTGTTTTTTATTTATTTATTTATTTGTTAAAGCCCTGGCTCCGCCCCATCCGCTCATTGGTTTGTGTTACAAATTACCCCTCTCAGTACATTCCCCTCCTTTTCTTACTCATTGTTTTTGTGCAACACCTATGTCACCTGTCTCTCATTTTTAGTGTACGTTGTGCATATTTTTTTTGTGCTTATTTCACATTTCATGTTTCTCACTATCAAAGTTTTTTGACGAGTTTAAACCTTATTTCAAATTCTGTGTTATTTTTATCTTCATTCGTTAAAATCTTTCATGCACTTGTTTCCTGTTTTTGAGTTCTCCTGTACTTGAGTCCTGACAGTTTGTTACCTGATTGTGTTCACCTGTTCTGTGTTACACCTTGATTAGTTTTTTGTCTTTGTACACCCGGCTGTTTCTTTGTAGCATTACAAAGTCTTATTGTGGTACTGTACTGTTAACTTAATGCTTTGTTTCCTATTTTACATTCTACTTCCTGGTTTTGACCTTAGTTCCTGTCGGATTGTGGATTGCCCTGTATTATTCCTGACTGCCTGTGCTTTGACTTTCCCCACAGATTCTACATATTCCCTACGGATACGAAAAAGTTTTATTTTTGTCCTTTTCCTAGTACTACTGAGAACTCCTTGTTTTAAAACACACTTCTTATTAAGCTAAAATATATATAGTTTTTCAACATGGTTGCGACTACATTCTTAAAAATACTAAAATACAGCACAACACACTCCATAGGATGGCTGTGGTGGATAAAAGTGTCCAGCAGGTTGAGCTCTTATAATGACACGCAGCATGTGATATTGACCTAGAACATGTGCTACTCTGGAGGGTGGTTCCACATCATCCTGGGCTTTCCCATCTGTCACCAGGACCAGCACGTGAGGAGCATTCTGCCTCATCCCCAGAGACTCCTGGAACAGCTCCCTAAGAACATAACTGATCCCTCGACCTGCATGTACAAAACAGCATACCATGAACAAGGCAGGCATCTCAGATATCATATGGATTCTTAAGGCTTTTTTTTGTTGTGTCTATATGTGCTTAGGTATTCACCCGTTTTGGTGTTTCCTCCTCCATAGCGAACCTGCCTAAGTGCTCTGAGCACAGAGCTCCGATCTCTATGAGTGTTCAGGCTGAACTCGATTCTGGGCTGATCACTGTAGTGAACCACAGCTATCTGAGCAAAACAAGTACAAATCCAAACCAGTGCAATAATTAGATGCCAATAATGGATTTTTTTGATTTCTAGTCACCACTCAGTTGTGCTGATATAATCAGATGAACACAAGATAATGGAGTTACTGGAGTATTATCTTTGTTCTAAATCCCAAAACCAGTACAGACTGTGAAATTTTTCTGCAGTATAATTGGTTTCAAATTATTATTTTTTTAAACACAGCTTAAGCCTGATCATGACATAAATTGCGCAATCAAAATCATTTTTAGCTTTGGATTGGGTTTCTCTGCACCTGGAGCAATGTACAGATTAGCATTAATGCAACTATGTCCTGTATATTGATACAACTTATACCCCAGCACTGCTGAATTCTGGATGACCTGGTCAGGAGTTGATTCATTTTCTATAAGAGCAAATTGGACATGAGTACAACTGCAAATCACAGGTCTATATTAATAAGCGCATTCTAACGCATTGCCTTTTTGTCAAATCCATCACAGACAGTTCTCCACCATGCCACCAGAGGGCAACCTCCTCTGAGTTCTAGAAACTCTCATTGTTTCATTTCATTTCTTTTCTTAGCGAGTATTTAAACCTAAAGGACACCTAGCTATAACGCAAAGCCCTGCTGACAGTTTACTGCATAGTTTCTCGATTCCTCTCGTTTTGGATTACCCTTGCTTTATTTGTACCAATCTCTGCTTGTGACCTTGACCTTGCAACCGCAATGCTCATTGAAAATTGGTATTTACTGCCTGACCTGGACTTGTTTTATGACTAAGTATACTGGAATCTTGATTGTATCTGTAAAAAAAAATTCTGCACATGGATCCTCATATCCCTGAGTTTACTTTGTTATATGTTTCTGTTGTAACAACTTGTCTGGCAGATGCGCCACATAACGTGTTTGAGAAAGTAACCCACATAATCTTTGATCTGTAAGTGCATATTTAACTTCTTTGTGGGAGTTTCCAGCTTTTTTTTGTAACAGTTAGAGGTGTTTATGGCAGCATGAATGTTGAAGCTGAGAGAGATTTGTTGAGAATGAGCATGTAACCAATGATTGTATACACCTGTATGTTGTTTTCTCTGCAGCCTCTTTGTTATTTTCCAGATATTGTCAGATACTGAAGAGAGGTGGGGCTCACTGTATCTGACGTGAAGAACTGAATTTGAGCCGAACAGTGTGACACAGGGTTGTCATGCTGTTTCTTTAAGTCTTCAGGACAAAGGCATAACAAGCTGCATTTGGTTTTTTTTTCTATATATATATATATATTAACGAGAGAATGTGAGAAAATGACTGTTATGAAATGTCATCCTATAATATTTTTTTAAATGTTAGCATTGCTGTGTTATAAGAGGAGTAAAACATTTCAGAATATGCTGTCATGTTTTACTTCACACTTACTGGTTTCAACAA
This sequence comes from Notoglanidium maculatum, assembly GCA_030068355.1. Classification (NCBI taxonomy): domain Eukaryota; kingdom Metazoa; phylum Chordata; class Actinopteri; order Siluriformes; family Auchenoglanididae; genus Notoglanidium; species Notoglanidium maculatum. The sequence continues at coordinate 2,510,547 of JAQQZX010000004.1, forward strand.
TGCAGTGATATGGCCTTACCTGAGTGCCTTGTGGCCCAATTACAGGGAAATAAGTCACAATCCTAAACAGGAAGTCCTTCAGTTTGCCAAAGTTAGTAATACCGATGCTCCAGGACTCATCAACCAGAAACACAATGTCTGCTTTCACCCTGCCGCACACTGGGACAGATTAACAGTGTATAACTTATTAAAAAACTCAGACCTTGCTTATCACAGTATGCTCAGTAAATTTATGAGAAACAAATCAGAAGCAAATTTACTGGCATTAAGCAGGAAAAAACTTAAAGCACTGTTTAGAGAAACACTTTAGCAGTGTTTGTATTTTTATACTCCAGGTCTCTCCAAACCATATCACTACTGATTTTCTAAAAGTGACATTTTAAGTGCTCACAGTTCACTGAACAGAAATCACAAAAAACCCTGTACAGGAAATGGTGCAGCTGCTGTAGGGCTATTACATCAGCAGTTTTGGGATTAAAAGCAGCACATTAATTTAGATTTGCATTTCCACACATATTTGTATACCCAGTAATTAAATAGTTTAAGTAGCTCAAAGTGCGATGTGTATTTGCGTCAGTGAGAATCTTCATGTATAAACATTACCAGGTCCAGATGGGGGGGTGTGAGCAGAGAGAGTGGATTGGTCTCTAGCTGCAGTGGTGAGCATGGTTATGGATGGGGACGTTTTAGTGACAGTCAGGTTCGGCTTGGCCGCAGGTCTCCGAGTAGTGGTGGTCTTGCTGGTGTTATCGATGGCTGAAGTGTTGATGCTGAAATCTTTGGTTGCTGGAACAGGGGCCGATGTGGCAGGCTGGACAGGAATGAGGCGGGAGGCACCCACTGTACAATCACATACATAAAACATGTCAGTGTGTCAAGTTTATTGACATCTGTAACAAGTACTGCATACAATATGCAATAAAATTCTTACTTGCATGTTTTTCCACAATCACTTTACAAACAACAGATAGAACTTACCTCTTCTACATATTGCAAAAGTACTCACATGAATGGTGAGTGCCTCAATATATAAGATAAATTGGATGTTGTATATAGTACAGTATACACAAGTATATATATAGTGTTTACTATAGTTAATACAGTGTACAGTGTACTGTTCCTTCTCTTACTGGGTTTTATTGTCATGGAGACATTCTTTGTACCTTTAGTGTGTTTATAATGTGTATATATATATATATATATATATA
>JAQQZX010000004.1:2513151-2533459 GCA_030068355.1 Notoglanidium maculatum
TACCCATGTGTATATAATTTTGAAAAAAAAAAGAATTTTTTTTTATATTATATATATATACATATATAGAGGAAGGCAGTGTCGGAAAGGCAACAAATAAGAAGAAAGGAAGACAAGGAAGAACTTTTAAAAAATGCAGGAAAACATGTATTATTTAGCATGAAAAAATCAAGGGAGTGTGAATGTAAGTACTTGGAAGTACGCTATGTGCACTTGACAGCCACCATATGCTCTCATACATGCTTGGAAAGGGAGGGGTAAGGGAGGGGTAAGGGAGGGGCATTCAGGAGGTTGAATCCTACAAATCGGAGCTAATTAAAGGTACAACACATGCACTTTCCAAGATAAACTATACATCCAAAAAGTGGAAGGAAAAGTACCTTTATGTCTGAAGTTAGAAATGTAAAAATGTACCCAGGTCAGTGCTCTATAATTACAGTGTCTAGTACATTTTTTTATCCTCATTTTTAAAAAATCTTTAACCATCATCAGGTCTTACACATCCGTTTGGTAATGGTCGTGACAGGACCCTCTACCTCTCCATAGCGGGGCTGAATGTTGAAGATGTATGTTCTTCCATACTGCAGGTTTTTTATCTTAAATGAGGTGAAACCAGGGCCGAGTATTTCAGTGGTACTCTCGAGCTCTGTATGAGGGCATGAAGACAACCATTTCGTAACAGTTTATTGGGGATTAAGACAGAGACTTTAGACAAATATTAGCTAGTCACTAGCTACATAATGAGAATGACAAGAATATAAACACAGAATTTTAATATGCTCTTTGCACTTTTATTTATTTGTGAAGTGCTACATCCTAGTCAGGGCAGCAGTGGATCCTGAGAGTATCCCAGGAACACTGGGCTCACAGACTAAGTTGCTACAATGTTGTGACTGGTTTTCAACAATAAAACACTATAAAATGTGGACGGTCATCATAAATCATGATGATCATAAAGTAAACTTAGATGGAATCCAGAGATCGGACCTGATATATGTCTCCAGGAGAGCAGATACCCTGAAGCTCCTATAACTCTGGTCCAGTTCAATACAGTGCTATCATCAGTGATGTTCAGAGCGCTGAAACCGTTCACTTTAGGCAGGTCCACTGTAACACAAAACACAAAAAAGTAAAAATTATAAAACAAAGTTTCTACACCATCATGACTGTTACATGATTTTTTTTAAAAGAAGTGGACTCACAGGTCCGTGCCGTGACCGTAGCAGAACTTCCTTCCCGATCTCTTATTAATGATGAGACCTGGATCTTGTAGTCGGAGCTTGTTGGCAGTCCGGTGATGGTGTATGACGTGATGGATGAGGAAATAGTTGCGCTCTTCTTTTCTCCACCTGAGAAAATTAGGGTTAGCGAAAAGCAGTGAGAACAAGCTACATACAGTGATAATACAGTGGTGAATTACACATGTAAGTTAGTGTCTGATCAAATACAACAAAACACTTGACCTTTGACTAATAAAGAAGATAGAAATGCAAAAGTATAAAGTACAGGATATTATCGAAGACTACAACTGGGCAGTTGAGAGTTAAAGATCTTACAGGGGGAAAAAAAAGTCCACTAATATCTGCCAGCCTTGGGATTTGAACTCATTACTTCCTAATCGTTGGCTCAGGATCCTTCTCCTGTCTAAGGACCTACCATTAAAAGGGGTCCAGCTGATTTTGTAGCCAGTAACTCCAGGTGTTTTCCTCCAGGACAGGCTGAAAGAGTTTTCTCCGATATCAAACACCTTCAGTTCCCTTACTGTCTCGATCTGCTCCGAATCAATCGAATAAGCTTTTGAGACACAGAAAACATATTTGTATAGCATGTCTATTCATTCCTTCATTCATTGATTATTATCCTGTTTTCCTGGTTGCTGGTTCCTGGTCAGTCCAGACCTCTCTAGCTCCAGTTAAAGATTTCAGCTTCTCCTGGTGGATCCCCAGACAGTCCCAAACTAACCGTGAGCAGATATATAATCTGTCCAGCAGATCCTGGGTCTGCCCTGAGGTCTCAGTGCAGTCAGACGTGCCTGATATTTCTCTAGCAGGTCCTGACCAGGGTCTATCCTTGTATGCTGCCCAAACCATCTAAACTGAGTCCTTTTAATTCACAGGAGCAGCGGCTCTTCTAAAGGGTCTCCTGGACTGTTGAGCTCCTCAGCCTATCATGGCGAGTAAGCCCAGCAACCTTCTCTCATTTCCATTGCCTGTACTGGCAACCTTTTCATTTGGTCAGTATCCTCAGCTCATGACCATAGATGAGGACAGGGACATACTATAGATTGACCATTAAACATAGAGCTTTGTACATAACATGAGTTTCTCCTTCACCACCACAAACTGGTACAGTGATTCTACCACTGCTACTGCAGAACCCATTTATCCACCCACAGCAATCAAAATTGCTGCTTCTGTGATTCTAAACTCCAGCTACTTAATGAGTAAGTCTTGGTCGAAGTGTCTGAGAGTAAACTCAAGTTCATCAGAGCCTTTGTCTTAGCATTTGCCTTCAAAAATTGTTCATATTCATAGTTCATAGTTTTTTAAATGGCCTGAAATGACTATTCATTGATTCATGATGTTTACAGATCAAAGCTGTGCTTTTTTCTTTATTAATTTTTAGGAACAGCATGGATCATGGCATTTTTACTGGCATAAACTCCCAGAATCCACTGGTGGCTCTGGTCTTGTGGTCATCGCTCTCATAACTACATATATTTGCGTCACATCCAGCTCCACTGCCAAAATCCTTTAAAAACTTCCAGTTCAGCTTTAACATTACAACCTGTCTAATAATCAGTTGCAAATCAAGTGCATTTAAGAACACACCTTATGAGGTACCAAAGTAGACATTTTTTTGCTAATTTAAAAACTCCTTCATGGAACAGTTTATTTAGTTATTGTTATTGTTATGGAGTTATTTGCATTTCATTAATCTGTCCTACAATTCCACCTATCATTTATCATTTAGACATCTGGGATTTAGATTTGGGACGCCAGCAACAAAATCCCAAGCAGCTCAAAAACTGTATAGACAAGTGACTAATCTAGAGAATAAAGGCATGTATAGACCCTAAAATCAGGCATAATTTCCATAACAAACCCTACAATTCCATCAGAATAAAATAACAAAAGTCCTTATCTGACTTGTGAGGTCTACACACACGTTCACCAAACAATGAGTTCACAAGTTCACCTCTTATCAAATGCAAAACAATTATAAATACTTTTTTAAAACAGTATATCAACACCCCATCTCATCCGGTTGTCTACAAATAACAACTGTCTGCTGGAGAGAGTTCTAATAATGGACTTAACAGCAAGCCAACAGCATGCTTCTGTTAAAAAAATAGAAAAACCAGTCGACACAAAGTTATTCTGAATAAATATGTTGTCGAGGTAGGGAAGGGGGAGCTGGGGATCTCACAAATAAACTGTCTTGTTAAAAAATACCGCAGTATAGATGTGACTAAAAATGTCTTGGATAGCCGGCTTCGCTTTTTTTCCCAGTGAGCAGCACATCCAACACATCAGCATAGGATGAGATGATAACAGTAATGCTGACAGACGTCCCACACAAACACACACACACAGAAACACACAGAGCGAGCAAAAGTTAAAATACATGCTGCCATAGACAGCTGCAGCTTGAACTTGGGGACTAAAAATACAGGAGGTGTCAATCAGTCAGCTGATATCAGGGCATTTCTGTGGGAACAGCAGGCGGAACCTGTCCCGGTCCTTCCTGTCTGTGTGTGAAACCCACAATTAACTGATCAGCTATTTCCTCTTATGGCTTTGTTAAGTAAGAGCTGTCACCCAGTCATTCATCGTGCACTGATGCGAACAAAAGTGATATGCGTCCTGATATGCTGAGACGTCTATGAGCGTACTATGTAGAATATGTAGAGCTCACGTTCAGCGTGTGGACAGTAACGTCCCGGGGGGTTTAATACGTCCATCCCGATCCTCGGTAGAGGTCACAAGCTCAACTCCTAGTGTAAAACATTCTAAACCAGAATAAAATGAGTTACAACATTTCTGTCAATGTACACGTGAGCAGTGTTGTGCAAGTCACTGAAAATCATGAATTAGTTAGTTACTAGTTAGTCACTTCTTTCAAAATTTGAAAGCTGTGACCGTGGAAGTATATTCTACATCAGCCCATTCATATTTTCATGCAAGACAAAAGTAACAAGCTCATTTAAATTTCAGTAATTGTAACTGCGTTATTTAATTTGAAAAGATAATCAGCTACATTACTTGTTACTGCCAAAAGTAGTAGAATTACAGTAACATACCTGACCAGATTTACCTGACCAAATCTTCCGTTCAGTGTTTAACATTTAAAAAAAAAAACCTAGCAAGTTTGTTCAATCAACTTTGTAGTGAAAAATGAAACAAATTCAAGTTCTTACGCTAATATTCCATCCAAACAGGGAGTAGTTATGAAATAATTCATACTTCTGTGAGGGAAACTTATAAGTGTAAAATGTTAGCCCAAAATCTGGAGAGATATTCTCTCATGGAGGTTGCCATATTGTGTGCAGGTCACATGACCAAAATAGCTCCACCTGATTGCCTTACAAGAGTTGCTTGGTTTTAGGTGCCGCATACTAGGTACATCCAGATCAGTATCTTGGAATGTTGTGGGAATTTTAGCAATGTTAGTGTGGCTAATGAAGGGGCAAAATTCGATTTTGACCAAAATGTGACTTTTTCCAGACCAGCAAACAGCCAAAAAAAAAAAAAGAAAGAAAATTCAGGTTCTGGCCAGATTTCTCATCTATAATATAAATCAGTATTAGGAAATCATAAATATATTTTAACAAAATTACTTATTTTTTACTCTTTCCATAGCTATCTTCATGCAAAGATCAACAATAACATGCTTGCCAGCTACAGTACGTATGATTGCCTCACACAGTGAATGATCAGGTTTTGATATAATCACTGATATGGTAAAGTTTTTTTGCAAGGAGAAGATGTTTATGTAACGTGTTATTAACATCAACACCAAGATGTTATTAACTTCAGGAGAGAAAGAAAAAGAGAGACTGGTAAGGGACGTAAATGATAAGTAAATGATAATTAAATAATTATGTATGCATTGGTAAATGCAATGTGTGCTATACGTCTACTCGTTGGCCGTTGGTATGTGCTGATTCTTAAGTACATGTCAGTACCTGTCAGTTGTGTGAGAGAGATTTCGGGCCCCTCTATGTTCCCGTACAGGGCATAGATGCTGATGGTGTACAGTGTGTTTGGCTGGAGGCCGGTGATGCTTTGCTGTAAGACACTGTGGTCCACATATCGGTTTTGTGCATTTACTCCCTCTGAGAGACAGAAACAAATACACACACATACACACATACATACACACACCAGAATCACAGGACGAAAAGCATCAAAAAACTTTTCTGTACACCGGAATAGTATACACTGATGAAGAAAAGAAGCACATTCGTGAAGTTATCTAATCAGCCAATCATGTGGCAGCAGTGTAATGCAAAAATATCATGCAGATACAAGGCAAGAGCTTCAGGTAACAGTCATATCAATCATTAGAATGAAGAAAAAGTGTGATCTCTGTGACTTATATGTTTCACACTGGTTTGAGTATTTCAATATTTTGACACAACAGTCTTTAGAGTTGACACAGAATGGTGAGAAAAACAAAAAACATCCTGTGAGAGGAGGGTCTGCGAGATCACAAGAGAGATCACAAGAGAATGACCAGGCTGGTTTGAGCTGACAGGAAGTCTATAATAACTTAAATAATCACTCTTTACATCCATGGTAAGCAGAAAATCTAAGCACAACACATCAAACTTTGAGGTGGATGGGCTACAACGGCAGAAAACCACATCAGGTTTTACTCCTGTCAGCCAAGAACAGGAAATACTCACCCAAACTGGAGACGTGAAGACTCCAGACCAGGTGAAAGACCAGGTGATTTTTTTTTCTAATGTTCAGTTGTCTGTGCCCATAAGATGCTTTTCTGCTCATCACATTTGTAAAGAGTAATTAAATTGAGTTACTCTAGAGTTCCTGGCACCTTGAAAGAATCTAACCTCTCTTATCAACGAGCCCCTGAGACGTTTCTGCATGATATTTTGCATTGCATGTGCAGGTGTTCCTAATAAAGTGGACAGTGAGTGTATATATAGAAAGTTTTTATGTGGAAAGATTTCTGAGTGAACCTGTTACAAAATGAGGTCCTAAAAATGTCTACAAATCACTGCAAGAACAAGTACACACACACACACAGACACACACACACACACACACACACACACACAGCCGTATACATGGGACCTTTTGAGTTGGTGAAACAGTCGTGCATGCAGCACGTGGTGTTGCAGGTGAGAGATTCTGGGTTCACCTGAGCTCCAGGTCAGTTTATACTCGGTGGCTCCTACAATGGCGCTCCACTCCACGTTGATAGAGGAACTGGTGTAAGATATTACCTTGAAATTGGACACATATCCGAGGGGAGCTGCGGATGATCAGAAACAGAGAGCGGAGACATTAAGCTGGGGTTATTCTCTCAGCACACACACCTGTTACAGTCTTAGTCTCAGGATATAAACAAAGAGGTCATGTGAATTATAGCTGCTTATCTCGAATCTGTATTATTCCTGTATAACAGCACGGCTCTGGGAATAGCTTTGACTGTAGCAAGTTTATACTAAAGCTCTCGTTCTAAAACATTATCGTTACTATAGTAACACCTCTTACACAGGAACTTGTATAGTGGATGCGCCGAATAACACTAAGACTAATAATAAACAATATATTATTAACATAGGACAATTTTATTTAACATTTATGGAAGGAGTCTCCAGTGTTAGCACTTTGTAACAGTCATGGTGCTTTGTAAGTTTCCCAACATTGTAAGTGTTCAGGATAGACAAGTTTGCACTTTCTGGTTTCTTAAGAAACAGATAGAGGGGGAAAAAAGGAGGGAACGGTTGTTAATCAAGGCTGTAATTTAAGAGCACAATGTGTTGTTCATTTAAAGTAAACATTGTACTCATTGGTAAATCTCTGTAGTATAAGCAGAATAACACACTACAGATTGGGCAGTTATATGAAAAGAATCCTGTTCAGGGAGTATCAGGATTTATCACACCACCCTGGCGTGGATTATTTCAATGCTTGTGTTTATATTTGTTTTATTCCTTACTTAATGTATAAGAGCTGTTAACATTAAGACTAATTCCTTTATTTAAATAAGGAGTGATGTAGTGTTTCAAATGACCAAATGTTGAAAACATTAAAAATCAAGAAAAAACAGTTACCATTGGTGAAACAGACAACAATAATAATCATGATGATGATGATGATGATAAATAATACTAGCTTACACAGCTGCATCTTTCTCTTTTGGTGCCAGAGTAAATACACCCTGCTGTATGTGAAGGCCTTTTTTCTCCACCTCTCCAACTTTAAGCTGTTTCCGGTTGTGAGTCAGGCTACCAAATTTAGCTTTGTGTCATAATGGTGGCCTAAAAACTATTATTTCATGGCAGGAAAAAGTCCCACTGGCTTATCTCTGCTAAGAACAAACATGTCTTCCAGTTCTGTGAAAACTGTTATTGCTCTCCATCAGCTCTTTTTTTTTTTATTTGCTTTTGTAGGTTGCCATACCGGCGACGAAACTTTGAATGCGTCATAGGAGTTTTTTTTGGAACAGAAAAAAAAGAAAACAAATCGCTGTTTCACCATTCAGAGTTTAATATATATATTTAAAGTACATACACACCTTTAGAAAATAGATAATCACAGGCTACATTCACATTACCATGCTGAAGTGACTCAAATTAGATTTTTTGCCTTAACGTGACACAGATCAGATCTTTTCAGGGCAGTGTAAACGCAAAATGCGATGTTTTCAAATAAGATCTGGTCCTAAATCTGAAACGTATCCGATTCATGGCCATGTGACTTGTAATTACGAATGCGAACCGTCAAGATAGGTAAATCCATTCTGAGAAGAAAGTTGGAATTGAACAATGAGGCTTGTAACGTAATCGTAGAACAGAGAAATCCATTTGGCTGGTGTATGCATGTCACAAATAAGAAGGTGTATTGGAATATGGCTCCATAATCATATTAATAGAAACTATCTGGGCGTTCAGGTCCATCCTAGACACCTATAAGCACACCTCAAAAATGGTAAGATAGTAGTTGGACACATTGTACACAGTTTATTATGGTATCTACTTATTACTGGAAATTCATATTCGTATAGCAGCCAAATGAATGATTTTAAAGCCTTTGAACTAAAATGTTAATCAAAATTTATAACGAACTATGTGTACATTCTCAAACAGTTCCTTCGTCCTGTAATGACAATCTTGCATCAAACCTCCAATACCATCTGACATGTGTTGAAATAAGCCTTTCATAACCTCTCCAGCGCTGCTTTATAAAACAATGAAACGATTCTTATGAGTGTGTTATAAATGCGCTATGTATGGCTTTATAACACATGTGAATGGAGGGGAGAGTCAGGCAGAGAGGGCTGATTGTGTGAGTGAGTGTCCACCTGTCGGTAATTAACTAGAGCTGATTTCTTCCCTCTGTGTCACGCAATGAAAGAGAGACAACAGAGCAGAGTCTTGGCACCAGAGACGTGCACTGACGACTATTTTGTGTTTGATTGTTTACGTCTGACTAAGTCGCAATCAGACTGAAAGACATCTGCACGCCTTGTCTGTACATCACAGTGTCTTGTTTTTGGCAGGGAAGTTTGAACACTAATAAATTTCAGTTCTGTCACCACTCCAGTCTCTCCTGCCTATTTTTCTGAGCTCCCAAGGATGTGTATAGGCTACACCAAATATTGTTAGCAGGATGTTTCACAGTTTTGATACTTGCCAAGACCGATAGTGATACCAAACGTAGTGTTAATCAATCACAGACCATTTCATTTCGCTCTGTTTACGTTGGTTAATGCCATGTGCTGATAACAATAATCTCTTAGCTGTTTAAACAGAAATAGAGAGCATGAGGACGGCTGACCTGAGCTCATTATCAGCAAGTGTCATAAACAAAAATGAGCAGAAGTATACCTATACCTATACCCTGGGAAAATTAAAGCACACTCTGTTTCTTATGCAAAGTTTCTTTGCACGCTCGCTTTAACTGCATTTTTAAAACCCATTCTCACTTATTTCGCTTTGTGCCTACAGGTCGGTCATACAAGCTCTGATAAATGAGTGCAGTACCAGATTAACACCTGATACCAGCATCAGTCTCAGTATCTGTGCATCCCTACATGAGGGTGTATTTACTGTGGACTTACATGTCCTGAAAGTAGCGGTGATGCCGGGTCCCACCACGGAGCCAAACAGGACGTAAAGGGAAATCACATACTCGGTGTCATGGACCAGATTCTTCAGTAAATACTCTGTAATGCTCTTATTCAGAGCTAGCTGCCTGGGTCGATCTCTTCCAGTAAATTCTGTAACACACACACCCAGGGTTATACACACTATCACTTCCTCTCAGATAGGAAGAGCACAGAGAAATGAGCTATAAGAGAGAGAGAGAGAGAAATCTTCAAATTAAGGCATATTGGTATTTAAACATCATTAAAAGAATAAAGCAATGTGTCAGGAGAACTCTCTAATCAAATCTCTAATCTTTCTTTCTCTCTCTTCCACTTTTCTTTTCAATTCTACTTCTACTCTCTTCTGTGATTTAAACTCATCCCTGTGTCAGCCCCGTAGCTGTGAGTCATCGCGCTCCCCTTCATTACGCCGAGTCCACAGGTTGCTCGTTTCATGTGCAGCCCAACAGCACATCAGCCTCTTTCAAAGCCTCTGCTTTCAGAGCGGAATTCAAGGTGACATCCAGCTCATACTTTGTTTCCTGTCCCTGCTTTACATGTGTGTGAGTGTGTGTGGGCACATACACAAACTTTGTAGCACAACGACAGCATGAATCATTGAACTTGCCCAGAAACGCCTCAACAATGTCACAAACAGAAGAAAAAGAAGACGAGAAGATGAAAATGATGAAACGCTAACACAATGAAAGATATAGGAAATATAAAGAGACGGGAAAAACAAAGTACCAGCTTGTGAAGTGTGTGTGAGTGAGTGTGTGTGTGTGTGTGTGTGTGTGTGTGTGTGTGTGTGTGTGTATGTTACCTGGAGTGGGACCCCAGGCCAATCTGTATCCTGTGGCTCCTGAAACAGCGTTCCATGAAGTTAAAGCGCTGCTGGTGCTCACCGCCGTGGCCCTCAGAGTCTGTACTGCACTGCTCTCCACTGACACACACACACACACACACACAATCAATCACTGTTCATTTTCATCTTTATCCTGGTCAGGGTGCCGGTGGATCCAGAGTCTATCCCAGGAGCACTAGGTGTGAAGCGGGAAGCAATGTGAGGCTAGTGTACTCAATCGACCTACTTGCAAGTTTATGGGAGGTAGGAGGACACCAGAGACCCCGGAGGAAACCCACAAAGACACAAACACTATACGAACAGTAACCCGAGCTCAGGATCGCACCACCATGCCTGTCTGATTTCTGATTCGCTCTAGTTTTCAGTCACTCACATGTCTTGGCTTTGGTGGACGTCAGCGGTCCTTCTACATCCACAAACACAGGGTTGATGCTGATCGTGTACTCGGTTCCAGCGTGAAGACCCTGAACCATGTAGAACCTATAGTTCCCTCCAAGGTTGACACTCTCAACATGGCCCTCTGGAAACACACATAAAGAAATCATACAGTCCGTCTAAAAGTATTGGCACTCTTCAAGAGAATGAGCAATTCAAATTATTTTAAAAAATGCTCTCAGTATCCAGTCTGACCAAATATGACGTTGGGATATATATATATATATATATATACGATCTCTTTGTCGTCCATCAGCTCAGGGAAAACCAAAGGGAAATGAGAGTATACCGTATATATGAAATACTGTGGTGAAGCTTTCCTTAAGAAGATGTTTATTTAGCCCTTCATGTTTGTGTCAGCGATTTGAGGTAAACGTGCTCCTTTAATTTTTCAACAGCATGGAAAGTCTTACACTTTGCAGCTTCGCAGTTCTGTAAAAGGCTGCATTTTTCCATCTTATTATCTTTAAAAGAGAGAAAGAGAGAGAGAGAGAGAGAGAGAGAGAGAGAGAGAACCTGGTGATGGAACAAGTGTTTATAGCTGCTCTAAAATAAGTGATAACTTGTTTCTCCAAAGCTCCAAAGCATTGAATTGAAGTATAAATGCAAAAAAATAAAAATAAAAACCCACCAGGTCATCTTTCATAAATAAATGTAAAAAATGCAATGGCAACTTGCTGTCATAAAAAAGGAATGAAACACTTGATTATGCACTGTAATAGGAAAATAATATAATAGCGTTGATGTGGTAACTGTAACTTCCCGTCGTTGATAATTTAAGTCCTTAAGTGTCTTATTCCTTACTTAGCTCTGCTGTAATAAAATGTACTCAGTCATTTAAATTTTTGTTTTGGAAATGCTATTGTTTTCCTTCATTAAAAATATTTTTGTTGTTCCGATTGCTCTCAGTACCCATGGATGCTTCTGAATTGCATCAAACCAGATAAGGTTGCACACTTGCAAAACAGGTTTGTGTTCGATAAGGAAAACTAACATGGCTTTAAATATAAAAGACAGAGATGGTTATTGACCTTCACAATACACAGGCAGTTCAAATTAAGCGTCTTTTTAGGTCATGCACACCGTCTGTACGTCCGGCAACAAAACAGAAATGTTTGCAGGACCATTCCAACCTTCTCAGGAGGATTTAAATCCTCTCCAAGCTCGTTAGACAGGCCGTACACAATCTTCAGGTGAGTACCTGAGGATGCCCAGGTGAGTCTGTAGCCTGACGCTCCTCTCACCGAGAGCCAGCGAGCCTGCACCGTGTCCGTAGTGGCGTTTTCCACCAACAGCTGCTCAACAGGGACCAGCTTCACTGCAACACACCACAGGCAAGAGCCATTACTGGTATTTGTTAAGGCGTGAAAAGGGGTTCTCTCCTTTTTCTGTGACCATACCAGCAATTCTTGATTTTAATAAATAAAGGCTCGCAAAAGTTTGGGCTTGTCATGTACTGCATTTCACCATGTCATGCCAGTCCTGACATTAAGATGGAGTCTGGAGTACAATGAGCTTAAGTTTAAGGCTGAGAGACTTTGCTACAGAGAAAGACTAAAACGATGTTAAGCGTAAGGGGTTATTTTATACACACCAGAGAATGAGGAGCTGAGTGATTACAGTATACACACACCTCTATAGTGCCATCTAGTGGTGCATGAAGAAACATCTCTATGAGCATGGTAGTGATACATAAACCAGCTTTTCAAATTTCTTGTACCCAGGGACCCCTTTAACTGTGCAATAAATACCACGGACATCCTCGGTATAGATTTATTTTATAAAAATTATTACAAAATGATATTTTTGGAGCCATAAAACTTTATATTTCTGACATTTCCACTGATAGAGCACATTAGGACCAAGTTGACTTTGGTGCTTGTACCCCTAAATACAATAAACTTGATAATGTGACATGGTGATTTCTACAACTGTTGCAAAATAAAAAAAAAAAAGTTATTGACCCCCCAGACCCCACTTTGAGAACCATTAACAACTACAGTTATTTAATTCCAGAGGAAAAAAAAAACTCAGCAGTAATAAATTAATAAAAACAGCCTTAAATCAATGATCCATGAAAAAGGTATAAATTTCTCAGTAATGACATGAATGAAGGCATTTATTACAGGAATGTAAGGCTGAGACATGACCGTTTAAGGGTTAAAAGCGGTTATCAGATGTCAGATCACGCATACACGTAGAAATTCAAGACAAAGAAATTCATACATGTTCTCCCGATAACAGACACAGGTTCACTGGGTCCCTCCGGGTATATGGCGTAGATGCTAACTGTGTACGTCTTATCCTCCTCCAAGCTATCAATCACATGTGAGGAGGCATCGCCCTGCAGCGTCTGCTCATAGATCATCCCAGGTCTGTCGTCTGGCATATTAAAACAGAGAAGTGTTTGGACCTGATTTTGTTCATTCGTAGAATCATTTGCAGGTTATTGATTGTTCTTTAGAATTAAATTGAAATCTGCTTCATTTTCCGATGTAAAAGAGAATACTTGGTGAAAATGGCTGATGCTCACATCTTGGGATGTAGATTTTGTATGTGTCCACGTGGCCGAGTGGAGACGTCCAGGCCAAGCGCAAAGAGAACAGCCCCTCCTCCGTCACACGGAAGTTCGCTACTGGTGGTACAGGAACTGCAAAAAGGCAAGGCAGAACATGTGCATGCTGGAGTAACTATAAGATACTACAGCACTGTTGAAGTCTCTAATCTGATTGGTCAGAAAGTGTTGATTAACTTCTGAGAGTAGTGTAGCTGCAAATGCGCTCGTTCATATCACTAACATTATCGTTTCTATAGTAACAGCTCATTCACAGAGGTTTGGATGGTAGACGATCTACATAATGCAAAGCTAACAATAAACAGATTTTAATAAAACATGTTGTTATGTGACTGAGAAAAACTTTTACTGTCCTTGATACGGTGGACATTTCTGTGAGGAGATATTTATGTAAGATCCAGTGTCAGTGCTTTGTAACAGTCAGGGATGGAGGAGTCTTCACTTTGCAGTTTCTCGGTAATGCGACAAGCTAGTTTTTATTTTTGTCTTATTAAACTCAACAGAGAAAAAACAGACTGGTGAGTGGACAGCAGTTTATAGATGCTATAATGTAAGTGAGAACACGAATCAACTTGATTTGTGGATGTTCCACAACATTAACATTAAAATCACCTTGCACACCAAAGGCACATTAGATATTGACACAAAATCTTGCAGGTCATCAAATACATGTGTTCTTATTAGTCTTTACACACCAAGAACGAAATTCGGTACAATGAAAAATAAATTCTGCTCCGTCTCGTTTGCCTATTAAAGTAAGGTTCCATTGATGCCACACAATAGGATGACTCCTTCTTGAGACTCTTTCTTGTCTATAATTATTATGTCCTCATCACTACTAGATGACGCCATCATTTACTCAGGACACTACAAAACAATTGTGAAATGAGCACAAAATAGAACAAGATATATTAAAACGTAATCTGGGTGCGAAATCTCTGAAATCTGTGTGCATACTCTGGGTGTGAAAATTTTCATGTTTTCACATCAAAATTTCATGTTGTATCCATGGTCTATCTAGAAACGGTTAAAAAATCGGCAAATTGTTGTGGAAAGGAATAAACCACTTCAGGTCATGATGTTTTATAGGACATTAAACAACTTCAGGGTGGTAACTGTAACTCTACCTCAGGTCGGGACAAACCTTCAAGGTGTCTTGTTATATGGAATTAACAAACTCGGAGGAGGAAACTCCACTCCACCTCGCCTTGTGGAGATCTCAGCCTCCGCCTCGTCCGTTAATTCCGTATAACGGGACACCTCGGCGGCCGTTATCCCACTTATACCCCGGTTACCAAACATCTAAACACATTTGTATATTTACAGACCTGGGAAGAACAGACGAAGAGTAATGTTCTCAGAATCAAAAGTGTCTATGGTGTACTTTTGTCCTGAACAAGGATAACTTGGGGTGGACGGTCTAGCTGGTTTGGCTGTTATCGGTTATGCAGGATGCCAGTCAATAGATAATTTACTATGGTTGTTATGGTTACCATTCAAAAGTTCCCAATGCATTGATATGGATGATTAAAAACTTTGTCCAAATGATCTACTTTATAGATGTCCCGTTATACAAAGTTATCAGACACCTAGCCAGCCAATTGTGATTGTGTGATCTAGTGATAATAATACTTACCGGTCTCAGCGCTTACGGTGGAGGATTCTCCGATAAGTCCGGGGTAGATGGCGTAGACAGTGAGAGAGTACTCTGTCTTCGGAGTCAACCCTGTTACTTTGGTATTTCCCACATCTCCCTTTAAATCAAGCTGAGATACAGGGATGAGGTTTAGGATGCACGCTTCTGTGCTTCTCTGTACTTCTTTCAGGTGCAATGGCGTAAGAAGTTCCTCTGCTGGTTTAGGCTCATGTGTGTTTTCAAAATAGTAAATCACTGTGAGTCACTATATCGAGATAACCAGGGCGACGCACAGGAATTTAGGAACATAATGTTGTAGGGGATATTTTTCTCCTCTGATGCAATAATGCATGTGTTGTCATTTTAAAACAAAACATCCTATGCACAATGGGCCCAATTCTCCTGTGCGCTTAAGTCAAAAAAGCACACAGATCTGTGGTTGGCAGTCTGGGAGTATTCGCCAATGACTTAAGTCTGTGACATGTGACCTGAAGGCATTTACGCACTTTGGGCGAAGCAAGGGCAAAATCGGTGCATTTCTTCTGTAAATACCATCTACGTGCATCCTGCCCTTGACTTAAGCACCTTTTAAGCTCAGTGTTGCCAAGGGTTGTATTAAATCATACGCCAATATGTAGCAAAACAATATATTGCCTTTTGGCAGGCCTATTTTAACATTATTATACATGTACAATGAAAGTAAAACAAATCCTAAATTTGTGTGTAATTTGCTTAAAACTACAACAACATTTCTTGTGACCATATTACATTGTTAAACAGAAAAAAAACATTTTACATCACTTCATTGTGTACAAACCTGGTAAATAATTAGTTCCATTATTAAAAAAAAACAAATATCCATTAAGATTAGTATTAGATTAGTACTATAAGATTAGTGCTATAGCTAAGATAAAGTAAACAGGACCGAACCTTCTGGTATGCCTTGACAATCCTAATCCAAAATACCAGCTCTGCAATGGTTTCTGCCCCTGAAGCAGGAGGCATGCTTGAAAATCGCACGGAAGACGGCGACGAGTATTCCGACCTCGTCTGGATATCCTGGGGTTCACTGACACGCAGTGTATCCAGAATACTGGACAACAGCTTTATTAATAAAACCCCACATGTCAAACATGTCTATATATACATATGCCTAGCAGACGTTGTTTCGTGTATATTAATTTTATTTTATTGTTTGTCATAGGCCTACATAGAAACGACTGCTTTCCTTTGAGGTGATTATTACCGTAGCTGAGCTCGTCCTTTAGCACTTATTTTAAAGTCAGATACTGGGTTATGCTTTGAATGGATTTCAATTACATTCGCATGGAAAAATCAAAAGTCCACATTACACGTTTTCCTGACAGCTAAAATACCCAAGGGTGTGACTCAGTCTACTTCTACTTTAAATAAAGCACACCTTCTTTTATGAGGCTGCCTTAATTTTGAACTTACGTGCGGTGGGTGAGATCGGAGCACATAGGGGAGAATACACGTAACTGAAATATGCGGAACTGAAAGCGTGCGCAAAAATGCGTGCGAATGGGAGAATTGGGCCCGATAGCGTCAAGCCCCTTCTGTATCCACTGATGTAACTTTTAAACTGACACACTTATTTACCTTTCCACATATACTTATATTTTATTTTCCTATTATGCTGCTGAAACACTTTAACTTCTCTATGTGGGTTTTTTTAATTCAAACCCAAATGGATGATTTAAATCTCCAATATGGACAATTGAGAGTTGAGAGTGTGCCAGCGGTGTGTGTGTGTGTGTGTGTGTGTGTGTGTCCCTCTGCTGGTGTGTAGCTCTCACCTGTCGGGGTTTTATCGGGAGCAGATGGCCCTTTGGAGACACGGGAGCGATCAGCAGCCTGTAACCTGTCACGTCTCCAGTGGCCTGACTCCAGGAGAGCTGTAGAGAGTTGTAGCTCAGCTCACTGACCTGCAGGTCCCTGGGGCCGACCACCTTCTCTGTCACTATCACACAGAGAGAGAAAGAGCGATTAGAGTGATAAAGACAGAGAGAGAGAGAGAAAGAGAGAGAGAGATAAGGATAGACACAGGCCAACAGATGGCGCGAGATTCATTTCTACTCGAGTGAAGCCGTGTTCATGTCTCCATGTGCGTGTCTCACCTGGACGTGTGTGTATAACAGGTCGAGGAGGCTCGGAGGCGGTGAAACACACTCGGCGTGAGATTTTGGGCAGCAGGTTCTCAAGATAGGACGAGTCAGGGCTGAGCATCAGGTGCTCCTCATGAGGCTCGCTCACAATCCTCCTCAGCTCCGCCGGATCTGCATTCCTCACGCCTGAGTAGCACATACACACATTTGTTGTTACTTTTGTAGTATTTAATATACCCTAAAAAATTTCCAAAAACCAATTAAGACAAGTTATTCTTTTAATGGTGGTTGAATCTCAAACAGCGTTGAGTCCTACAACACTATTATCATAACCTACACCCTAAATAACATACTGTATATAATGAATGAAAGGTTCTTCTCTCTATACGATCGTATTTCTGTTATCACTACTATTATCATCTATTCGAATAAAACTATTCTAATCTATTTCGATTCTATTCTTCTGACCGACAGATGATCATGGCGATTCTATGAATATGCAAATGTGACGATGACGTCACATGACAACTTCTAGCGTCTGTTCAAGCACGTCTTCTCTTATTTACCCTCTGCTGAAAAACGTTTGCAAAGCTGTGTGGATGTGTGGTGTTCTGGAGTAGCTGTACAGAGCCGAGCTGATTTATTCAGGCTGCTCTGGGGCCGACTGATTAGAGAATCTGAGTGTCAGAACATCAGAGGGGGAAAGGACACGCGTCTGATGAGAAATCGCTGCAATTAGACGGCCGCTCTGTAATGAGCTGTAATTATTTCTACGCTCTGGGCATTGAGATTGGGCCAAGCGTTAAAGAGCCGAGGCAGCAATGCCAAACGCAAGCTGCATCAACACCTCCGTATTTGCTGACATACAGAATATTGATGGATCTGATGACTAATCCCCATGTTAACCAGAACAGGAAGGAATGGTGTACTGTAGAAGATGCTGCTTACCTACTGCGAAAAGAGAGATGCCACTCTCCGCTATTGCTTTAACCGGTCCATCGATTGGGTCGTCTGATCTGCCGTTAGTAATGAGCACTGCAATCTGAAATCAGACAGGAATATATTGCTCTGGGGATCTGTGTTTTTTTTGTGCACTCTAAAACTGTAGAATACAACAAGGAAAATGCTCAAACAGTATAACAGGCTCCCTTAATTAACATTATCTAAAAGTACTTCAGCATTAACACAGTAATAGTAAAGGAATTGTCATGATTAATTATTTAAAATAATAAATCATATAATTCAAATAATAGTTGCTGCATAAAGCAAAGTGAAATTAGGTGCATGGTGACCATAAAGAATTACCGCCTTCATTCATATGTTAAGTGTTGAAAAAAAAAAAAACCGGTGGGTGCCAATATTTATGCCCTGAGTCTTGAATTTAGCTGATTATCAACATGTAATATACTCCTTTATATCTACTTATGTGTTAAGGTTACTTGTACCACATTTTGCTGAATTCTCAATTCTGATTGGTCAGAAGGTGTCGATTAATTTCCTAAAACAACAAATCACAGGTTTATGTTAGCGTTACCATAGCAACAGTGAAGTCACAGGGATGTGTATGGCAGACGTTCCACAAAAACGTGGGTAATTGTTGATATGATGATGTTTTCTGTAAGGAGATGTTTATTTAGCCTTTTGTGGGAGGAGTGTTCAGTGTCAGCGCTTTCTAACGGTCAGAAGTAAAGCTGTAACTTTAAGTTTTACATGTTATCAACTTCAAGAAAGAGAAAAAAAAGAGATGCGGGTAAGAGAACGGCTGTTTATAGCTTGTTTTTTTACGGATAAACAGATAAAATGTTTAGAGTTGGCAAATGACTATAGTATAAAAGGAATAAAACATCATCGGAACACCTTGTCGTTGATTAGTTTCCTATAACCGCACAACCTGAAGTTTTTTGGTCTTCACCTAAGACAGTAAATAAGGTTATTTAAGGAAACCTTACTATAGAGCTCTAACATATTATGTGCAGTTTTATAGATAATCTAATTAAATTCTTAACAAGTTCAAACATCTCAGATCTGCCTCAGACAGAAACGATTATTTGTCATTATGAAAGTGCGACTGCTTTTTTATAAAGTTCACCTGAAGCGAAGGGTCGAGTTCATCAAAATTCACTGAATAGCATTATGGCTCATTCGTGCGTGTGTGTGAGAGCCGATTTTAAATAAAAGCCGATATCTCTGCAGTTAATTACAGAAAACCTCTCCTTTGCCTGCTGCCTCATTTGCACATCAGGTGCTCGTCTCTGCAGGACAAGCAGCTGTGTGCGGTCTGAAATCCTAATGAAGTCCTCGCCTCCACGCAGTAGTGTCCTAACATTACAGCTTCTATATTAATATAAAACCAAATTCTCTGGTGTTGCATGTCGGTTCTCTGGCTGGAGGATGCGTAGAAAAATGATCAAATATGAGATGCCTACTTTATAAAGATTAAAAGCGTTTGCTTTCACGTCTGATTATACAGTACAGCATCCATGGTAGTTGGTCAGGTAAATAAAAGGAAGGTGATTTTTTTTTTTTTTATCATCACACCTTTGGAGTGTTTTCCCGGACAATCGATGGGCTAAAGACGGACTCCGTGAGGAACTCGAGGGCCACACCCATGCGACTGCCTCCTCCTTCATACGGCAGCTCCTCCACCACGTTTAATATCTCCTCCAGGGAGGAGTAGTCCGTCAGAGCAACACGCATCCTGACAACAGAAAAACACCACATGCTCTCTCTTTAATATTATATCCTAAATATAATCCCTGGCTGAAATTTAATGTTAATCCTGTTTACACCTTCACTTTAATGGAACCATTAATCTAACATACTTGGTCACACATTACCTTTTATGGTATCCAGTTCATGGATATATGCAGAAGTTTAATGTGGTATCATAAAGAATTCTCAACACTGATATTATGAAAATGGGAATAAACAAGTTTATTGTATAAACCTCTTATATGTTTCTGGATTAGTTTAAGGGGCATTATTTTTTCCCATGGGGCATGTGGCTGAGCAGGAATTTTTTACTAGATAGAGTTTATATTTGGATCACTAAACGGATTCAGATACAAATTATACATTACATTATGCTCCTTTTACCTTGTTTGTCCAACAAAACCTCCTATCTCATACATACAAATCTGTGATGATCTAACCCTAACCCTAACCCTAGCTATTTAAGTGCATGTTCGTACGTCCGGTGGCTACTGTGTGCTACTGACCACTAGGGGCACTGTGCAGGATGTATTACTGCTAATATATCCATCCATCCATCCATTATCTATACCGCTTTATCCATCTGGGTCGCGGGGAAGCTGGAGCCAATCCCAGCA
>JAQQZX010000004.1:2535137-2551608 GCA_030068355.1 Notoglanidium maculatum
CTGTGGGAGGAAACCGGAGCACCTGGAGGAAACCCACGCACGCACGGGGAGAACATGCAAACTCCACACAGAAAGGCTCCCTTGCTAATATAGCGATAACTTCAATATTATTATTGTACAGTGTTTCCAATATCATAATAAGTTATAGAGGTGCAACAGAAAAATGTTGATCCGATTGACTGGGGCTCACGTCTGATTCAGAATTTTTTTTGACAGCTTCGAATTTGAAAAGCATATCCAAAATAAAAATATAAATAATACTTATACGCTCTTGGAGCAAAACACCGCAGCATCGTCGGAATTCTAACTCACGATCTTCGGATGATAGGGTGAAGCTATCAAATCAAATCTGAACCTAAATAAATGGTTCCTCGTTTATAAAATATCCTGTACAATGCCCCCTTGTGCTCAACAGCACACAATAGACACCGGATACAGGAATATGTACATAATAATCAACTTGAAGTATCGTGCGTGATAGGAGGTTGTGCTGCTTTGTCAGTTTCAGCATCAGAATGACATTTTTTTTTGTTTTATTCTTTTTTTTTTTTACTAAAAATTTATTTGTTTTTAGATTTCTCTATGAATAACATTTCAATCAAATTATTTTACAGGCCGCCCCCAACTCCACCCATTAAACCTCTGTGTGTATAGTCATATATAATACTATACATATGATACATATATAATACATATTGGTCTATAATACTACGCCTGGCCCGTTGCTTTCTTTCACTTCAGTCCCTCAGAAAGCTTGTTATGAATTCTTAACACATTTCTTCTTATTAATGCCAGAGTAAAGAATTTCAAAGTGGCAGACTATGGATTTTTTTCCCCCAAACAACTAAGAAAGGCCTTGGAGGCATCATACTTTCTGAATATTCTTGGACTGAGCTTTGAATACAAGAAATAAAATTTGAGTTGCTTCAATAGAAGATCAAAATCCTGTTATCTTGGTTTATAAAATTTTGAATGATATAACCTTCAAAATCAGTGGAACTAAAACAGTTCTTATGCCATTCCACTGCACCAATCTGCTCACCCCAAACCCCCAGGTGGGGCTCAATACCACAACCCCTGGATTAAGAAACCAGTCCATTATCCATTAGGCCAATGTGGTTGGAGACACCAGGGATTGAACCCAGGACCACTGAGCTACATCCACATGAACCCAATTCCTGCTGTAAATATACATTATACCTGCTAATCCGTCTGGGAAAATATGAGGGCGTGATCTAATATACCTTGGAACATCTGCATATAAAGTGACTCCGAAGCGGACACCTTCCGGTCCGATTATGCCGCTCTGGAAGGATCGAATAATGTCCGCGATAAACTCTTTAATCTGGCTGAAGCTGGAAGGACCCACTGACCACGACTCGTCCACCAAGAACACGATGTCCGCAGGCAAGGATGTGCGACACTCTGAGAGGGAACAAACACAGCCAAGTGTCAGTACATTTTATAGAGAAAGCTACCAAGTCAAGTCTTCCCATTTACACAGAGATAAACAAAAGGATGAAACAGACAATTCATAAAATGGCATGTGATACAAGACAAAGATGTTTCTATGGTGATTATTTTAATAAATATTTAAGTCATAATGCTCATGTTATAGTGTTTTTATTGACCGTGTTAGTTATACCTGGCTGTGTCGATATTGTTTGCAAGTTATTCGTAACTTAATTACAACAGCATCAAATGAAATTGTGGTATTCATCAACATTACCACTAGATGGCAATATGACCTCAGAAAAATACACACCTCCTAAGTAGGATTTTGGCTTTCACAGATTTTAAACAGAGCTGGTCAAGCTGTGGGATGTGATAGGGACAGGAGGGGAACCCAAGAAAATGTTTATGAACAAGACTCATATTCTGTATAGTCATCAGAGAAGGTTTGCAAAGATGTGAAATGTCTTCATTTGTAAGTTGTCTTTAAAGGTGTAGTTTCTAGACCCATAATTATTAAAATACATAAAATTGATTGTCATGTGGTGACTTTATTGTTTAGAAATCTCAAAATCTCATTTATTCATTCACTAATCCTCAGTAAGCACTTTATCCTGGACAGGGGTTGCGGTGGGTTCAAACCCTTATCCTGGAGCTGGGAATAATCTCTGATTGGGATGCCAGTCCATCACAAGCCACCATGCACACAGGCAATTACACATCTTGGATCAATTTAACAGAGCCAGTTCACCTAACTGGCATGATATTGGGACATGGGAGGAAACTTCAAAGTGTAGGAAACCCACACATAAGCAGGGAGAATGTGTGAAAATAACCCAAGATCAAGCATGATCTTGGGTCCCTGAAGATGGGAGGTGGCAAAGCTAATGAAGAAGTGTGTCTCTAGGACTAATGGCTCTTTGTATAGAAAAATAAGGAGAAGGAGGAGGAGAAAAGGAAGAAGGGGGAGGAAAAGGAGAAGAGGAAAAAGGAAGAGGAGGAAGACCAGAAGAAGAAGAAGAATTATAAGGAGAAGGAGGAGGAGGAGAAAATGAAGAACAAGTAGGAGGAGGAGGAGAAAAAGAAGAAGAACAAGTAGGAGTAGGAGTAGTAGACGATGAAGAGGAAGAAGAAAAAGAAGAAGAAGAAGAAGAAGAAGAAGAAAGAGAAAGAGAAGGAAGAGAAGAAAAAGAAGAACAATTAGGAGGAGGAGGAGGAAAAGAAGAAGAACAAGTAGGAGGAGGAGAAAAAGAAGAAGAACAAGTAGAAGAAGAAGAAGAAGAAAGAGGAGGAAGAGGAGAAAAAGGAGAAGAACAAGTAGGATGAGGAGGAGAAGAAGAAGAAGAACAAGTAGGAGTAGGAGTAGTAGACGATGAAGAGGAAGAAGAAAAAGAAGAAGAAGAAGAAGAAGAAGAAGAAAGAGAAAGAGAAGGAAGAGAAGAAAAAGAAGAACAATTAGGAGGAGGAGGAGGAAAAGAAGAAGAACAAGTAGGAGGAGGAGAAAAAGAAGAAGAACAAGTAGAAGAAGAAGAAGAAGAAAGAGGAGGAAGAGGAGAAAAAGGAGAAGAACAAGTAGGATGAGGAGGAGAAGAAGAACAACAAGTAGGAGGAGGAGGAGGAGGAGAAGAAGAAGAAGAAGAAGAAGAAAGAGGAGGAGGAGAAGGAGGAGAAAAAGAAGAAGAAGGAGAAGAAGACAAAAAAAACAACTCAGTTACTGTCTCTTATCCCTTAAATGTGAGGAATATAGTGCAGGTTCGTTCATTTTTCAGTCTAATGAAGCACAATTTACATCAAACAGAAGGCTCTAAAATTACAAACTGCTTCTTTTATATGCAATTTGTTTACACAATCAATATCATTCAAGGAAAGCAATGTCAGCCTGTAGGTTAGTGTCATTTTAAACAGCGGCTAACATCTGGAGTCAGATGTTTAAGTGTGGATTTGACCTGCTGTCCAAGAGTGGAGTACAGGAAGTGACCATTATATAGAAATTACACACAGTTGGCAACCTGCTCTGATCAAGTGCAAAGAGCTTTCAGAGGGCCTGACAGTGAAAAGGTACTGAAGGTTTCCTAAAGCTCATCACCAGTCCACAATGGTGAATCCTGCTTTAGATACAAATGTAAATAAGACATATCATCATAAATAGTATCAGAACTCTTCAAACACTGCTCGACCAATCAGATTAGTGAACTGGAACTAACTGTTGTATAATTTATTAATGAATGAAAAGTCATACATTTTAATGATTTATAGTTTAATGTTAGATAGATTTAATATTGTTGCTCGTTTTCTCAATTGTGTTATAGCAGCGATAAAAAGTCATTCTCTCACCAGCCTCTCTCTCTCTCTCACTGTCTGTCTGTCTCTCTCTCTGTCTGTCTGTCTATCTCACTCACTCTGTCTGTCTCTGTCTCTCTCTCTCTGTCTGACTCAGTCTGACTCTGTCTGTCTGTCTCTCTCTCTCTGTCTGACTCTGTCTGTCTGTCTGTCTCTCTCTCCGTCTGTCTCTGTCCCTCTCTCATTGTGTCTGTCTATCTCTCTCTGTCTGTGTTTGTCTGTCTGTCTCTCTCTGTCTGTGTCTGTCAGTCTGTCTGTCTGTCTCTCTCTCTCTCTCTTTCTGTGTCTGTCTCTCTCTCTGTGTGTCTGTCTCTCTCTGTCTGTCTGTCAGTCTGTCTGTCTCTCTGTCTGTCTGTCTCTTTCTCCCGTTCTCTCTGTCTGTCTCTCTCTTTCTCTGTCTGTCTGTCTGTCTCTCTCTTTCTCTGTCTGTCTGTCTGTGTGTCTGTCTGTCTCTCTCTCTCTCTCTCACAAAAACACAGTTATCCATTTTACTGAAAGCCCAGAAAGCATACACTCCTCTGTCCTGAAGACTTTCCTGAGAAACTTCCACTGTTACAAAGGAAAAGAATGAAATGTATAAGCTGTTACTATAGAAACAATAATGCATTAGCACGAGAGCATTAATATTAACCTGGCGTTCATGTTACAGCCAGAAGTACTGTCCAAACTGTGCTGTTATACGAGTATAAAGCACACCTTCTGACCAATCAGATTCGAGAATTAAGCTGCACTGTGATATAAATGTGTTTAACATCTCAAGGTTCAAATAAATATACTGATCATTTACATATTTTTGTCTACTTTTTGTTTACAGTTAAAAAAAATCCCTAAAGTGAAAAATTGCAGTAAGAGATTATAAACAGGAAAGAGCTTATACTCCACACTCCCAGAAGAAGAGTTACATATTTACAGTGCTGCTACACTCTCTTCTTCTCCCATGGCACAGATCCTCATCTCCATTTCCTTTGAAAGGTACGGTACATTAAACACACGATTGTCTATCTTCACGGAGGAGGCATGGCGGCACATCTATTCTCAACTTTAGCATTTAGATTAAACGAGCAATCTCAAAAATACATTACGCCTCAGTCTCGGTTAACTGCTGAAATAATGTCTATACTTTCAGATGTATGTTTGAAGAAGTTAGAGAAGTGCATGACTAATGTATGCGTGCTGAATATGAGGATCTGGTGTCAGGTGGATAATGCTGCAGGCCACGTTATAGATTCAGACAGGTCCAGCCAGAGGCCAAGTTAAGAACAGACGAAGTGGAAAATCAGTTCAAGCAGACAGATGTTATCTGTCTCTGACTGTCTGAGCATGCAGGTGAAAAGCAGATGCACCATGAGGATATGAACCCAGAATCTTTCTTCTTTTTTTTAAAGAGATAAATCTAGCCACGTATCCTTATGTCCTCCTTATGTCCTTCCTTTCTACCTGCATCCGTCAACACGACCCGAAATACAAATAATCCAAATATAAGAAATCCAAATGCGGCGAGATAGAAACTTCTATCGACCTGGTATCTCTGGAGGGATTTGCGCTGAAGGTGACGGTGGTATAATACAGAGGTGACAGGTGAAGGCAGACTCTTCATCCCACAAAACACAACTCAGAGGCGCGGTATATGAGCTGATAGTGTTGAGGAGAAGTCACTGTGACATGTACAGCTTGGCGTGTAGGACTGGGTGGGGATTACTGACGTTTAATTAACTCACATGGTGCCTTCGGGAAAGATTAGACTCGATTAAAATCATTCATTTTATCAACAGACGTTCAGTGCACGGTGTACGAGGCGTAGTTGGACGCGTCTGAGATTACGGTTTGATATTATGAACGCACAACTGCGTAGGACTGAAACTGAAAGCTGCTTATAGAAATCAGGTTCTCATATGCATCGCATGTTCTTTTTCCAGTTTAGTAGTTTGCTAATTCCCATATAGCTAGCACTCTTCTACCAAAGACAGCTAGCAAAAGCTGAAGGCCTCTGACACTGGAGACTCCTTCCAAAAATGTTAAAAACACATGCGACGTGTTCGCCATATAAGTCCCTGTTTATATTGCTACTATAGAAACATAAGCTGTCTATAGATATCAGGTCCTCATACATGATTTTTCCATTTGCCAATGAGTTCTTTTCACAAAAAGTATTTAGCCGCAAGCTGTCATTCTCAACAACGCAGCATGTAAACTTATTTAAGATAAATTCTTCATGAAAGAATGCCTTCACAGATCTCAGGGTAATGGTAATATGGTAATACTTGTAGGGTAAATCTTTTACCTTACTAGTCATAGACACAGGCATACCGTACTCTTGAAATGCGTATCACTATCATTTAAAAACGCAGCCATTAAAAAGTTGCAGCAGAAATGAATCCAAATTTCCATTTTCATTTTAATCACTTTACAGAATTAAAAAATTGGTAAAAAGGATCACTGATCACATCGTTTTGCTAGCTGTATTTAGTTAGCTAACATTTATGGAGTGTTTCTGTTTGTTCAGTGGTAAAGGTAGTCGCCAGTGAGGTGCTAGTCAGAGCTACATGCTAACGATCGATGAGGAGGAATGTAAAGAGGCACGAGGCACAATCGTGAAGTTCAACTCTTTAAAATACGTTTCTTTTATTGCAGTGTAGTTTGTCTTGAAAAAAATAAACTTCACATAAACAGTGCTTGATTTTATTTAGCTTTCTTTCACTGCATTATTGCTGTTGTTGTCATTGTTGTAGCAGACGTTATCCTAAGCAGGCAGATGAAAGAAGATGATTCCCCCCAAATCATGGTCAAGCAATGATACTAACAATAACACCCCCATCTCCCCCCTGTCCTGTGATTGGCTGGAATGTGCCCCCTGTTACTGCTGGAACAGTGCTGTGTGGCTCGGTCCAAGCTGCTTTCTTCGTTTCCGCGTTTACAGAGCCAGTGCTGTGTTTGACCATGAAGAGATATTCACTGAATTTGACTGAATTCATGACTGCACCTTTAAAGCAGCCAATATATATAATGTGTGTGAAAAGAACTCATTCTCACCAAGTTAGCATTGTCCAATCACATGATAGCTAGAAACTGTAATAGGGTTTATGCTAGCATGCACTTCCTCTGAGAAACGTGAAGCCAGCCAGCTGTGTGTTTTCTAAATGTTGCTCATGCTACAACACAGTTTGGCTGAACACTCGGTGGAAAGCGCTATCCGCCATCTTCCGCATACACAGATAGCTACTATCGGTTAATGTTTTGGGTCACTTTGATTGACAGGTGAGCGATTAACGCCAACAGCTGTAGCATCACCGGAACTCAAACTCCCCTGATGACAGAGAGAGTGTTTCCCTGGCGCATTCCTTTCACATACCTGTCAGTCATGGCAAACTTTCCGAAACTTCATATAGAGTAAGTGTGTAAAATGACTGCGCTCTAGGGCATGGATAAGAGTTAGCAATCTCACTTCATACCTTCTGTAATGAAGCCTACACATACACAAATTACATATGCACACACACACACACGCGCGAACATATGCGATGTATGATGAGTATGAAACTTCAAAGCGTTCATAGCTGGATTTCAGACATGATGTGAACTTTCTCCTACATATTCTGCTTTGTCAGAGAGACAGGACGAAGCAGGAAGTGTGGATGATTTAGAGCAGAAGAAGAATTCGGGTTAGACGTATTAGACCTGGAACAGAGCAGAAGACATGCAGATGTCCATGGAAAACAATAAAAAAGTCAAACTTCACTCCAATGCTATCTACCTGTACAGTTCATGTGGCATACTGTACCGTTGTCTGATTTATCATCTCAAACACTCAGAATGACAGCCTGGTTCTTAGGAAAGCTAATCCAACGCTCACGATATAAAAATGCCTTCTTTAGAAAGGTGTGTGTGTGTCGTCCTCTAGCCCTTATCTGTTAAATAAACGCAGTGCTTTGAGTAAACACGGAGAAGCACAAGAGCTAGGAATCGGACTCGTACCTTCAGCTTGTGCAGACACACTGCGATAGGAGAGAGAAAGGGACACGAGCAAGATCCACAAATACGAATGATCCATCATCTCTCGCGCTTTCTCTCTCTTTTCTCCTCTATCGGTCGCTCCTGTTGCGTCTCTTCGCTATCTTATCTCTCCTCCAGCAGGCCTGATCTTCTGTGATGATGCTCAGCTTCGCTTTATTCAGCCGTGACTTTTCCTCCTTTATCACAGGGACAGAGAGAGACAGAGAGAGAGAGAAGAAACAGGAAGAAAGGAAGAGTGAGAGAGAATAAAAGAGCGATTATTATCAGGGTCATATGTATATGTTTAAATAAGAGCCACAATATAACCTGTGATATGTGACCTGTAATATATAGAATGCGATTTCATTCAGCGTGTGATACGTCTTGCTGTGGGTGAGGGGGGAAAACACTGCATGGGAATAACAAGGGGGGAAACAAGGAAGGTTAAAAATTAAAGAAAAGGAAAACAAGGCAAGAAAATGACAGGACATTTAAAAAGACAAAATGATGATAAAAGACAAGAAAAAAATACCAAAAAGAAAAAATATACAATAAAATAGACAAAGAAATTCATGGCAAAAAAAACCAAACAAACAAACAAGAAAATAATCAAAAATGTTAATAAAAATGTTTAAAAAAAGACAAGAAAAAAGAAAAGTCAAGAAGAAAGACAAGAAAAAGGACAAGAAAAGAGACAAGCAAAAAGTCCAAAGAGACAAGAAGAACGAAAAGAAAATGATCAAGAAATAAGTCTAGAAAAAGACTTAAAAAAAGTCTTTTTGAAAAAAAAGGCAAAAGAATACAAGAAAAAGGTCAAGAAAATGGACAAAACAACTGTAAAAAAAAAAAAGGCAAGAAGAAAAAAGTTAAAAAAAAGACAAGTCAGGATAAAAGACAATGAGAACAAATGAAAACAAGGAAAATAATAAAAAGACAAGAAAAAACTTTTTATGTAAAAAAGCAGACGTTTAGCAGCACAGTGAGTTAAAAAGATGCTTGTTAGTGTGGAATAAAATATACGATTATTTGTCTGTCTTAATATTAACACGCAATGAAGCTGTGGCCGTGATCGCTGTGCTGACCTGTGTTCAGTCAGGAACGTAAGGAAAAGCATCGCTGCTGTTTTAGATCCTATGTTCGATTTACAATCTCCTCATGATGAAAAAGAAGATGAAAAACAAACTAGAGATAGAGATATATCAGGTTGTGATTAAAGTACCTTTATGAATTTCCTTTGCAGGTTCAATGAATATATTAAATAACGTACATGCTAATATGAAACAATGGCAGTTTTTTTAAATAATTTAGTGTGTGTTGGAGCTGTTCTCTGGCACACACGTAACCCGAACTGAACAGTTTTGAAAGCTATTTAGATATTTATTTACATCTGAGAGGCTGGAAGCAGAAAACAGAAGCCGAAGAGAAGCAAAGTTGGGTAGAATTTCAGGACGACTGCTGTTGTGTTTTTTTCTGGCTAAAAACGTCCAAACAATTTGTTGCAAACTCGTTAGTCAAACGAAACGGTCCTCACAGGGAATGCAAGATAAATTAAACATATCTTTGATAAGTCATGATTGCAGTTTGGCTAATAATGTGTTGCTAAAGGCTAGCCAGTTACGATTAAACTTGTTCATTTGAGCCTCAGTGAAAGTGAAATGTGATGGCTGGAGGATATTAAACAGCAATTTCTAAAAACAAAAGTGAATTGAGAAATTTCTGTTATTATTAAATGCTAAATGAATTGTTCGACTTGAGCTGCGTCTCAATTCGTGTATCCATGTAGTGCGCAGTGCATACTGAACCTTGTGCACTTACTGGAAATGACAATCGCGATCACATTTAACCACGATTGTTGCATAAACAGCAAAAAATGTGTTGACATGCATGTTGACATGCTGCATGTTGACATACTTCAGACAGATTATTTTATTGGAAATTTCTAGATCTAATCCGAGCAGAAAAGCCGCAAATCAGGCAAAATGCGTAAGTGTTGTACAAACGTGTTGAGACGTTTATGGAAGGAGTTTCCAGGTTCAGCACTTTGTAATTGAGGGAAAAAAAAGTAATTTTAATTTTTAGTCACATGCCAAGCTTCGTTGTTTTTTTATCATTAATGTCGAGAGAGAAACAAAAGACTGAAGGACTGTACAACTGCTGCTATAACGCAACGATAACAGGAACTAATTTGTTTCATGGACCTTCTACCTAATAATAATGTGTCATTATTTAATTAATTAATTGTCAAACTTATGTTGTATAATTGGAATGAAGAAAAACGTGCTGTTTCTCATAATTTCTAACCACCCTGTTGTTGATTAGTTTCTATAAATGCACCTCCCCATGTGTTTTATTACAACATAAGAAACTGCAAGTTATCTAACTCTTTACCTGGCCGTGTGTATAAATCAGTAATACAGCTTTATAGCTACTAAATAAGAGGACCAATACTTTGACGTGAATTGAACTCCTTTAGGGAAAAAACTCATCTCAGAGTCGGTTCTGGGATAACCCCAGCTCTGTTACTCAGCCTTCCCGCCTCCCATTCATTGATTTACAGAGCGTTGATGCGATCCGAAGTTGCCATGGCATTTTAGCAACAGAGCACTGAGGCTGCGTGTTCACATACCAGTGGAAGTCAGTCCTGTTCCTGCATGTAAGGCCACATCTTCTTATCCAACTGGCTCCATTCCAGGATTAACAACTCGCTTCACACACACAGATACCTAAAGCAGAAGATAAGGGGTAAATATATCATGTCTCAATTATTTGGGCATGAACATGCCTCTTTCAGTGGCTCTTTTGAAGATCTGATCCTTAAGGTGAAATGTTATTCCAAAGGCGTGGCTGCGATCTGCGCTTAAGGGATAAAAACAGCTTTATAACGTTTGTCCGACACTGTGAAGTGCAGTTTGGCCCACGCTGTGTGCTGCGGCTCGGTGGATACAGGGTTTCTCAGATCTTCCCCGTGTCTCTAAATGTCAGCTGGTTCTACATAACAGCATTGCTCTACTTTATAAAGGATTATCCCTGTAGGTGTGAAATTGGTTGTCACACTCAGACTTCAATGTGCAGGAGCCTGAATCCTTACACTAGCATACACTATATATAAAATATATTAACACATTCTTACTTTATACACGATGTACCCACACGTATTACCAAAAACAAAAAACACTTTTCTCAGATAATTAACAGCCATGTTTGTGACTTTGCGAAAGCATTCAAGTGATGAAATGTCTTTGCTTTGTGCACTTAAGTTCAAAAGCCTGATGGATTCACTGAGTGTCTCCTCCAACAACAAAAAAAAGGAGTGTAAATTGTTTGGCAAGAGTGTAAAGACATCACTGTTTAATGCTTTCGCCACATTAGCATAGTCATTGCAAAGTGTCATTAAATCTGCATTATAACAGAGATGTAGTGGCTCCACTATTACTACCGCACTCTCCATCATGATGTATAAAGCAAATTAACAACAAGAAAAAGTTTACAAAGGCATGAGTGAATGAGTCAAAGGAATTAAAATTAGGAAGTATATAAGAGCTTAGCACAAAACAAATAAGAAAATACACGGGAAAATGGACCTTATAACCAAATTCTTTAGCTCGTACAGATGTTCCTGTGTTGCCAAGAAATAAAAAAGGTATGCCAAATATTTATCTCAGTTGTAACATTCATTATTATCAGATTTCTTACCAATCTTTGCCTGTATTTCTTGTATAACCCTGACTGATGCACATTCCACTTCAAATCAGGCCTGGAGACAATAAAAACAGTTTCCTTTCTGGATCAATTCCAAGCATTTTTGGAAATATTGTTATTGTATTGTTGCCAGACATTTTATTTATAATTTCTTAAAACCATGGGGGTTATAAACATTTGCACTCAGTGCTGCATTTTACAGAGTAACTGCAACATTAAGGCACTTTGTGACTGGCCAATGTCCAAATGAAGAGAAAGGCTTGGCAGAAACATGGCAGTGTGACACAAATACAGTGGCTTACAAATGCAAAGTGCAGAGTGACAGTAAAGAAAGAAAGAAAGAAAGAAAGAAAGAAAAATGCAAGTTGCCATCCATTTCCATTTCAGCTGTTCTCTCAACTCACCTCTGTCATACAGCTAAACAGTCCCACTGCAGCACACCCACCCACACACACACACACACACACACACACACACACATGCACACACAGGTCCTCTGGACATATACACACAAGCGTCCGCTGGAAATCTTGCACCGAACTCTCTCAAGAGGCGATGAAACTCCACGGGTCTCAGGAAGAAAGGTGCTTGGGAAAAAATGCCAATATGGATGAATGAGTGAATGAATGAAGCACACACCTCTCAGAGTGCAAGCTCAGGGGGTGTGTGGATGTGCAGCAACAGGTCGAGCTGTCTATAGCGACTAAAGAGAGTGAAAGTATGAAAAGTGGGTGTGTGGAGAGAGGAGGAAGGGGGGTAGGAGCAAGCAACCGGGGCTGGAGGGCACTGACTTGTTCCCTGTCTCCTTCAAGAAAATATTTGTCATCCTCCCCAAACACACACACACACACACACACACACACACACACACACACACACACACACACACACACACACACTCCATCTTCCCCTTTCTGTTGAGAGAGCTGGAATGTACACAACTCATACGGCTCACTGAACTATCACGTTATAAACAATAGTGTAGTTACTGTTGAAGGTGTTTATATCAATGCACTCGTTCTAACACGTCACTGTTTCTATAGTAACAGCTCATTTACAGGGACGCTTTCCATACACAGATTTTAAAAAAACCAAAACTGATATGTTGAAGTTTTCTTTAAGATGTTTTTTCTTTAAGTTTTATTGAAGGAGTCAGAGTTTCTCGTTTCATATCCAAGGACTCCTTTTTAACTTCAACAAATTTATTATACAAACTATAAAAAATTAGGCTAATTATTTAAACATATACAACACAGGTCTGGCTAATTATTGGACACAGGGAACGTTTTAAAATTATATTTTATATTACAATTGTCATTAGATTCCAGCTGTCAAGTTACCAAGTTAGACACTTTGCAAAAAATGTCTTTCATTAACAAAATTCAGTAATTGTTGACAAATTTCTGTGGCCCAAGACGAATAAAACACTTTACGGTGTGCTGTTATAGGAAAATAATTAATTTCAGGTGAACTTGTGATTGTTTGTCCTTGTCATGACCGCACCTTGTCAAGTCAGCTCTGTTCATCTGCACCTGTGTTCATGTTCGCCAATTCTCGCTTTGAGATCGTAGGCTGAATTCTCAGTATGTTCTAATGTCGGTTCAGTGCCTGACCTTTTGCCTGTTTTTGGATTGTGTCCTTACATAGCATGCGAAAAGGAGGAGGGTGATGAACTGTATATGACCTGATACTTTTTCAGAAAGGCTTTTCTTCCTGATTGTATGGGTACCAATATGAGTAAAACCCATTTACACACAATTATTGGATTTTGATCCTGTGATTACTGAATCAAATTAATCTGTCATTTCTAAGGTTATGGATGTTGTTAAGGACATAATAAAAAAATGTGAAAACCAAGAATAAGTTATTTATTAAATATATGCTGAATATCAACATTCTGTCACAAACACACAGTTTGCTGAACTTATAAAACTTTCACTTGACATGCCCCTTTCTGTATGATATAATGATAAATATTAAATATATAATTTAACCACCACCCTCTCCACTACTACACTATTTGAATAAGATTGATATGTAATAAATAATAATTTAGAAATGCAGTATATTGAGCATAGCCCAGTTCTTGTGTACATTTTGGGCTCACAATCAGCTTTGCAAGTGACGCTGTAGTGCTGTATGGTAATGCAAATATTTTCAAAATGTGGATAGTTTTTACCCTGTAAATTCTTTTCCTGTACTATGAAAACACCTACATTACCATACAACGTTACCGTGTCTTTGCAAAGAACAGGTAAAAGCTTCAGGAGCATGACAAGACTAGTCATATGTTGTAAAATGCAAAACCCTTACACATCTGTAACGCATCACAACTGTACTATGCTCAATACGTAAAAAAAAAAAGAAAAAAAAAAAAGAAGAAATATGATTATTACATATCAATCCTATACAAATTGTTTAGTGGTAAAGGTTTGGTCTTATACATGACATTTGAGTAAAAGTTTGATATATTGTTCCTGGGTTGTACATCTATAACAGCAAGTGGAAAGATTAAATAATTAAAATATTAAGTACTAACCAGTCATGGCAGACTTGACCAGAAAGTAGCCTAAGTAACCTGCATTATCTCAGCACATGATACAGATTTGATTTAAAGGTCCATTATGTAAGATTTTAAGGGTATCTATTAGCAGAAATGCATAATATTCCTATGATATTCATAAGTATGTTTTCATTAGTGTATAATTACAAACTTGTTTTTTCGTAAGCTTAGAATGAGTCCTTTATATCTACACAGGGAGCGGGTCCACCTCTACGGAGCGCCATGTTGCGCCGCTACAGTAGCCTAGAACGGACAAACCTCTAGACAGTGAGGCTTCCACGTTTCACGTTTTTACAAGTGGCGGCATGAATCCAGAATGAGGCACTGGAAGAACGACAAAGAAGAAAGGAAGACAAGGAAGAAGAAATAAGAGGAATCAGTGGTGCTGGATAACAAGTTTGAGAAGCCAAATTTTGAAAAATTGAGGATCGTACTTATTATTTAGCACAGAAAAAGCAAGAGAGTGTGAATGTAAGTACTTGGAAGTACGCTACAGGCTCCTGACGGCCACCGTACGCTCTAATACACTCTGGGTAAAGGATTCAGGTGGACCTTTAAATAGTAAATCGGTGTATTTCACTCTGTGCAAACTAATTATGATTTCCAAGTGAATTGATGAACATTATACACTTCAGTATCTAACCTGACTTCTTTAAAGTTCAGTGTTAAAATAAATTACAAACAAGGCTAAAGCTCGAAGTCGCAACATAATCTCTTCTAATTAGCAGCCTGCTTTAAGCCTCTGAGAAAGGATTTTCAGGACAAACCTGAACCTAATACAAGCCAAAAGTCCAACACTGTTCCCCTGGCTTCATATAAACTCCTGGCTTATCCACATATCCGGCATAAAACATATTATTCAATATTCACTATGAATTATTCAGGAATTACAGTAAAACTAATAGATAAGCTGTGCGAGGAATTTAAGTCTGGACCAGCTGATGGGTTCTGGGAGTTTAAGGGGTTAAACTTCAGCTGCTGATCATGCAAGAGAGTGTGAAAGGATAAGATCAGCCAGATCAGAGAGATTATTTTGTGCTTAAGGTGCGTTTAACCTGGATATCTGACACATAAATACACCAACAGTGCAAAACCAATCGTTATTTAAAGACCGATGCTGGGATTTACTAAGATCCTAAATAACACACACCAAAGAGGATAAACTGTGTGTTAATTGTGTCAAATGCAAAGAAGCAATAAATAAATGTTGCTAGAATTTAGGGAATTTAGTTTAGAGAATGTGTTTATAGCTGTCGTGACTCCTGGAAGAGTCAAGCTATAAACGTTGCCCCATGCAGATATAATTGCACACTCGCTGAAAAAAGGTACTAAACTGTACTTTCCCTTTCACAGGAGTGGCACCCTCGAGGCTACATCTTTTGTACTTTTAGTGTGTATCTATTACATAGTATTGTGAATGTCGTTTACCTTTAAATTATTTAAGGTATATAAATGGACCTTAAGGGCCACTTTTGTGCCTTTAATTACCTTTTAGAATAAACTACATGCACATTTCCAGGTGAACGCTACACACTAAAGGTATTAAAGATGTCGCCTTGAGGGTACGGCCTCATCAACAAGGAAAGGTACAGTTTACTGAATATTAAACATTACTCCAGTTAAAGGGTGCATTTTAAATACAACATGAACGCAATATAAAAGAGTGAAACATCAGATCTGTTCATGAAGTCCATGTGCATGGAAACATCTTCAGTCTCGTTGTAAATGCTGAGGAGATGGGAACATAATATGACAAATTTTAATTAATATTAAATCATCACTTTAAGAAACTTTTTATATATTAAGGTTGATAGACCTTAAAATGGTGGATGCAGGAATCTGCAATTATAAAACCTTCCCATTGGTCATATTAATTAGTGAATGTGATTGCCATTCCCAAAGGGACTTTAATTAATACTGTCCTATATTTAAATTATAATCTCTCCAAATTACATGTATATTCTCAAAACATATAAAACCGGACAATGCATGCTATTTTGCTTATGTGAAAGGCGTTCGCATTTCTTTGCTGGTGTTATCAAGCAGGCATGTGTATTCACACTCTCAGCGCATCAGGGCCTGACTGTTTAAAAAGTGAGTGTGTTACCTGAGGTCAACTTTAACAGCCCATCACTGGAATGCAGAGAAAATATATTGGTGGTTTCCAGCTGTCACTCATGACACACCATAACTCAGCAAGCCCAGGTCACATATAGTGACCTGTGAAAAAAAAAAGACTGTCCTGACCCTTGGACAAATAAAAAAGGGGAGAATGAGCATGGTACCTAACATATCTAGCATTGTCAAGGAATAATGTGGATGAGATAAAAAAATAAAAACACTTTTGTGAAGTAAAATTCAAGCATTTTCTAGAAATGTTATGGTGTATTATCAGTTCACAACATCCTATATGCGGCATGTCATTGC
>JAQQZX010000004.1:2551708-2570638 GCA_030068355.1 Notoglanidium maculatum
TGTAACCACGACATGCAGTACGTCACCGTGTACCTCCAATATGCGGCATGTCATTGCTGTAACCACGACATGCAGTACGTCACCGTGTACCTCCAATATGCGGCATGTCATTGCTGTAACCACGACATGCAGTATATTGCTATGTAACCACAAAATGCTGTAACTTTTCTTGCTAATGAATTTATGTTGACCTATGTGTAAATGCTAGGGAGAAAATAATAATTTTTATACTTGTAGCCACCTGCTATCTGAACACTTCTCAGTCTTGTGCTTAAACTAAATAAAAAGAAGCTAAATTCTTACATTGAAGTCACCTCCCCTGAGAGAACTTATTATCCTCTGCAGGCTTGGCAAAACCACAATAAATGAACTAGCTGTAAAACTAGGAGACTATAACATTCTTGTTTTCTACCAAATGTTTTTCAGTCCACAAAAAATGTAAAACTCAAGCATGCTCCTGCTTTTAGAAAACATAACTGTAGAAATCGATCATTTTAAAGACTTTCAAGCATCTGTACAAACCCTATAAAAAGTGAAATCCCCTGATGAGAGGGAGAAAAGATAAAACGGTCTGTTGCGGCTGAATCCCATTGTACGCATGCAGTGTCCCAAACACAATGTTTGGAAACAAACACACTCAAGCCAAAGCACAAATTATTGCTTTTCATAAACTCGAACACAACATCTCAGCATTTAGCAATATAAACAGAATGCTGTGCTTGATTTTAAGCCTGCTAGATGGTGTAGATGAGAGATGAGTGAACAGTTAGATAGAGAGAGGTTATGGGATGAAGGCAGCTCAGACTGGCCCACAGGTGTGTGGAAGCCTGCTAGGCATTGTAGAGTTCCTCTTTCATGTTGCATGCCCTCTAGGCTAGCAGCTCCACATGGTGCCAGAAAGGTCATAAATCCTACTGGATGTGTGGTTTTCAGATAGGCAGGAAGTTGGCTTTATCTCTGGGAATGGTGCACGGTGTAGCTGGAGGACATGGCATTGATAGAGGCAAAGTGAGTTGAGAAAACTTTTGGGCTTTCTTCTTCGTTTTGCAATTATTTATACTGATTTGAAACTCTGGAGATATTTTCTGAATGCAGTTTCTTTTTCATATTCACAGAGATGTAAGGTCAGAACAGACTGGTGTTGCAATCCATCCTGTTTTCACCCGGACAGGCCGTGGGTCCGAATATCCTGTTTTAATTGTCAATTTTCCATTTTTTTTTTTAATGTTCTCACATTTTCTAATGCTCTCCCCCAAGCAATAAAATAAATAACAGCAGTAAAATGTTGCTCAGTTCATTTTGTGTCATTTAGCATAACTGTCTTTTTAAAAAAAAAAAAAAAAGAAAGAAAAAAGCAATGGCCAATCATAAAGATCTACCACAAGTGTAAAATGAAGAAAAAGTATAAAAATGGCCAAGGAAGAAATCCATAAAATGAAGTAAAAAGGAAATAAAAATGTCATAGAGACTTGCCAAGACTGAAATTTGCATTTGGTTTAATTTCATACTGTCA
This sequence comes from Notoglanidium maculatum, assembly GCA_030068355.1. Lineage (NCBI taxonomy): Eukaryota > Metazoa > Chordata > Actinopteri > Siluriformes > Auchenoglanididae > Notoglanidium > Notoglanidium maculatum. Next base: position 2,553,222 of record JAQQZX010000004.1, read on the forward strand.
TGCTGACTTCTATTAGCATCTTTTTTCCCCAGAAGAACAAACCATTGCTAACAGCTGTAAGGTCAAACGTAAAATACAGCTGGGATAAATATTACGGGTGAGTCTTAAACTTGTGATGGGGCAGAGGGGTGTCTGGTTTTAATATGTTAAGGGTGGAATATACTAGAACCAACCCATAAGAGCAACGATACTTAAATGATTACACTCAGAGACAAGCTGCATGCTTTGAAACTGATAGATCTGAAACTATTTTAATGAATCGACTCTTATACAAGAATACAATTGTTGAGGTTTGGGTTAGGGGTGTGGCTAGTGTTTGTACTTTTTCCCATGATTGTATAATTATAAAACTAAATGAAATCCAACAACTTCACCATCACTGTGTGAAATCTGTTTCTCATGAGAGCATCTAATTTAGGTTTAATTTAAGTTAGTTATTTTTCTATTTGTTAAAGTTTACTTGTTAACAGTTCCAATGTATACTATAGATCAAGGATAGACAATTGGAGGACTGTGTTATGGCTGCAGGCCCAGCAAAGTATCTCATACCGCTTTTCCACCAAGGCGGGTTGAGGGCCAATTTGGAGCTAGTTTTCACATTTCCACATCCAAAGAACCCACTCTTGACCAGGAAAACTGGTTCGAAAGTGGCACCAACACTTTGAAGGCCTAGAACCAAGAACCACTTGGCTGGGCATGGGATTATCATGACCAAATGCTTTGGACCAGTCATGTTAAGATGCCAATGTAGGCTTGGAAAGCCAGGAACAACACATGTAAGAAGAAGAAGTCCACCATTGTTGTTGTTGAGCTCGGTGTTAGAGTTGCCGGGAAAGTGAAGATACAGACTTATATGTATACAGTGACATAATGACGTGGTTCTACGGTGGCTCTCTACCCTGTAGAAAACCATATTGGTTTTTAGAAGGTTCCCATGTTGAACTAGCACTAGCACCAGCCCAGAACTAGCACTCAGTTCACGTTGATGGAAAGGGTGTATCAGAGGACCAAACTGAGTTCTTTAAATGAAAATACTATAGCTCATTGGACCAGAGACCAGCTACAAAGCTACTTACATTACGTCATGATGAGAATTTTCACAGATATAATTCAGAATGATCATTTTTATTAACCTCTCTGGTCTGATTAGCAAACTGACAACAGAGATTTTTTTAAAACCCTGGACAAAGATGAATATGTTTATTCTTCCTGCATCAAATTCGAAACACTGTATCAGATTGTTTACCCTAATGGTTAAAAATGTAAAGGAAACTGTTCTCAGCATTCAGTCATGTTAGTTGCTTATCTAGCTCTTTGTAAGTGAGGAATTGTATTTAGCTGAATGCGATGGTATTTACACTTAGGTCTTCATTTAATATGAGGGGGCAGTAAATTTAAATAATAAAAAAAATTGTGGTAAAATATAAACTTTTGAGTCTGCAGAGGATCAGAATATAATGAGCAGCTAAATTGACTTAATGCTGGACTTTGGATATAATCCTTTAAAAAAAAAGAAGGAAAAAAGAAAAACAGCAGCTGTTAATGACACCATTATAAAATTATTGACTAGCTAACTCTGGAATAAAGCTGATAATGACTAATCATACTGGGAATATGAATAGAGCATGCCCTTATAAACCACCCGCTAATTACCCTTTTTAGTGCCTTGGAGTCCCCAAAGCCATCCATTCTGTTGTTAAAGTGTGCTTTGATTAAATTCAAGTTTAATGTGCAAGGAAAAATAAAATCTTGCACACAGGGATCAGCATGTTTGCAAGGGCAATGAAAGACTGGAAACAACTCTCTCTCTCTCTCTCTCTCTTCTTTTGTATGAACAACATTTATGGAAATGATTTATCCTACCATGTATTAGGCTGTTCCGCAGCAGAGAAGATATGACGTTAGAAAAAAAACAACAGCAGTATAATAGACATCTCCATCTTAAGATATGAATGGCTTGTTTTGGCAGGTAGTTTGGCGCTGGAGTCCTTTTACAGTTATTCACCATCTCTTGACTTAATACATCAACTCATTTCCTAACTATTACCTCACACAGTGACCTTCCCTACTCTCTAAAAGCTCTTCTTTTCTTTTTCAGCACAAATGTTCTCTTGAGTACATTAAAGTATATCATTAATATCACCCGCCACATTTTTTTTTACTAGTCTGTCACTTTATAGATCTCTATAAATAATAAAAGATGCACAGCCTGCAGGAAATCACATCATCATGCAACTATGCGGCGCTTAATCTGAATACAGAATGGAGCAAGTGTCCTGTTTATGAATCGCCACATCGATTGCTCTTATTCACTGGAGGTAAAGTCTCATTAAGTATGAATAAGTCTGAACAAGTGTGAATAAGTGTGCATATTAACGACATTAGTCCAATGGTGAGCCTCAGTTTGTCAAGTAAGGAATAAAACACTTGATGTAGTGCTGTTTACGGGAAAATAATCACCAACGGGGTGGTGTGATTAAACAGGACTACTGTGACCACACCATAGTTGATTATTTTCCTGTAATAGCAGGTCCTGAAGTGTTTTATTAAATCTTTAAATCCACAGTGTGTTTAAATGCTTGAATCTCATTGGTCAGAAGGCGTGCATTACTTTTGTACTTCTGTAACATGAACGATAGGTTTATATTAACACGCTTGCTGTAATACGTTATTGTCTCTATAGTAACAGCTCATATACAGGAACTTGTATGCAAGGTGCAACATAATGTAAGACTAATAATAACAGATTTAAAAGCCTGTTTAACAAAGTAATCGAATAATCGAAGTTTTTTTGTTGACATTTATTTAACATTTATGGAAGGATTCTTGGTTGTAAGCATTTTGTAACAAAGTTTATCAGCTTCAGGACAGACAAATTCTCCAGTTTCTTGGTAAAATGACAACCTGTGTTTTAAGAGAGAAAGAGAGACATCCATTCGAGCAAGAGAAAGAAATGAGTAAACGTTTCTTAAACTACACTACACTACACAGCCATTTTTCCTGTGTGCGAACATAATACACACCACTCGCGTGTCGCGTGCATCACTCCCTCCCAGGCCTTCCTTTTCTATTTTTATAAAATAGCACGGTCTATTGTGTGTTATTCCTTACATACCACAGCATAATCCTCTTTTTCTCTCTTCACAAAAATAAAAAACAAAAACACGGCTTGCCTTGTTACCTAGAAACCAAAAAGCGTAAGCTCCTTTGTTCTGAAACCGTCATGAAACATGCAGCTTTACCTCTGACACTGGAATCTCCTTTCATAAATGTTAAATAAATGTCACCTTTCAGAAAAATTCAACATCACTGAAAATATCACGTCAATATAAGATTCAATATCACTGATTAGATGCATTTTTGAAAGTGTTCGTGTGAAGCAGCAGGATTACACGTCCCTGTGAAAGTTACTGTTACTGTTTTAATCGATTACGAATTCGAACAAAAGAATTAATATGAACTGGTGATTTGCAAATAATAACCTTTAATAAAACTTTAATATTGAGCTAGGTATAATAAGCAGCTAAATCCACTTAAAGGTGGACTTAGGAATAATCTTTAGAATAAAAAGAAGCTGTTAATGACAACATTGTAAAATTACTGACTAGCTAACCTTGCCATGTACATTTAGGGAATAATACTAATTAATCTCATATCAATAATAAACCATCTTTTTGGGTAAGAATTGACTTCTTCGAGTCTTTCGGCTTTGGACGTTTGACCCACAGCCCAGCAGAGGATCTTGTTCGGAAATCCCATTATAATTAATAGCAAAATGTTACATACTGTTGCTATATTTAAGTTTACGTTTATCCTTTAGGAAACTTTGTCAGAAGAGGATCATGAACTTATTTCCTTTAGTCGGTATTAATGCACTTAACCAGCTATCTACCTATCTTACACAACCATGCAAATTACAAAGATATGCAAACGCCTTATTGTAGGTTTGAAGAGGTTAATATCCTGCTTGCGAGATTGTGTTCATAATCATTCAGAACATGACTCTCTGACTTCTTGGAGCAAAAAAAAAAAAAAAAAAAAAGATCTAATTTTATGATGCGTAGTTTTAATGTAACACAGCACTCTTAATTATACATTCATTTTCTTTGCTCCGCTGGCCCTATCACTTCGGATATGAGTCAAATTTTATTCTGGCCTCCAGTTCTTCTTCAGCTCGGCCAGAACAAGCTCCCGATGCCATGTTTAAATGATGCAGCTATACGAGTTGGCTCTTGGGTAAAGTGTATAATTTGATGTTGCTTAAAGATTTGACTATAGCTTCAAGGAAGAGTTCATGACTAAGGTTACCAAGTACCAAATGCTCCTGAGTAACATCTTAGTGTGGACTTTTGCTCTTCTTTATATACGGTAGCCTAGGACATGTCCACAAACCGGTCATCAGGGGCTTACAGCTGGTAGGAGTGCCTAAAAGGAGAGCTAAACAGCTAGAAAAATACTGCTCCGTATCTGCTATCATTGGCTGCTGTTATATATGAAGAAGGTGCTGTCATTTACACCCATGATCTAGATACAGTCCATGATTTTAAGTGTAGGATGATGTATTTTTCTGTATTCTGCATCTCTGTTATTTATGTCCTCTATTACTAATTAAATGATTTGTTTATGCATGTGTTTGTGGATAAGAGTTTTATTTGATTCATATCAATTTTTTTGCATGACAAAGCATTACGGAATCATTTCAGACATTGCAAACATGCAGGACCAAGCAATACAGAGAACTAGAATGTGAGCATTGTTATTATGTGTGTGTGTGTGTGTGTGTGTGCGTGTGTGTGTGTGTGCATGTGTGTGTGTGTTTTCCTGGCACACCTGGCAGATTGTCTCTCCCCGGTACTCCGGGGCCCCTGGAGATCTGGATTCTGCAACACATCCACCATCGCCATGTGAGTGCCGAGGGCACAGTCGCCATGCCAAGTCACAACAAAAAGCCTACACTGAGCCAAGAACATCATCACACACACACACACACACACACACACACACACACACACACAGAAACAACATTGCCAAATATGCAGGTGCACGTGAGCAAACCTTCACTACCGCCAGTACACTGAGATGCTGCGACAGTCTTGTCTGAACCGTTTAATCCTATTATTTATTTATTCACAAAACTCAGTAAATACAGCTGTATGCAAAAGTTTGTGCACCCCTCACCAAATGACATGTTTCTGAGGTGAAATGTATTGAGCACATCTTCTGCAGGACACACCTAAAACAAAAACCAACAACAACATAACAATAATATTTTCTAAAAATATTAACACACACTTATATCTAATCACGTCGTGGTGTGTGCAAAAGTTAGGACACCCTAAGTCGGTACTTATACTTTTTCCCCCCCATAAATGTTGTACAAAGTTAACTTACCACCTATAAAACATACATACTTTTTTCCGGTATGAAACATATTGAATTGGAGGAATGTCAGAAAGGAGACCAGACATGATTTGACTGACAGGAACCACAGAGGTGTAGGAGAGAACGTCATCCTGTAAAACACATCCATCCACACATCACCTCATCTACAATAACACAGTGCTTTCTGCCTCTATCCTATACTGCTGTTTTCACACATAAACACACACGCACACACACATGGACTGTTGCTTTGAGTAATTTATGCTTGTTCATGTAAAAGCGCACACACTCTCCTGGCTTATTAAACATGAAAATAGTATGCAGTTTGATTAGAGAAGGAATGCAGTGTGCTCATTCTCTGACCACAAGCATGAACAAGTCTCGGCTTTCCCTAAGGCGAGAGACAAAGCGAGAGAGAGAGCGACAGAGAGAGAGAGACAGACAGAAAGACAGAGGGACAGGAAGACTGACATAAAGCTGCAATAAGAGACACAGTAAGCAAGACTGAGAGATTAATAAAAAGAGCAAGACAGAGAGATAAATATGGAAAGAGACAGAGACAGAGAGAGAGAGATAACACCAGACAGAAAAAGATATAAAGGCAGAGACAGAGAAACAGAGAGAGAGACAAAGATAAAGAGAGACGGAAAGAGCAAAGGGAAAGAGAGAATAAAGAGACAGAAACAGACAGAGAGAAAGGGAAGGCAAGACTGAGAGATTACAAAAGAGAGCAAGATAAAAAGATATAAAGAGAGAGAGACAGACAGAGAGATAAGTATGGAGCGACAGAGAGAGAGCAAGACAGGGAAAGAGAAAGATAAAGAAAAAGACACAGAGAGATAAATGCAGACAGACAGACAGAGACTGAGAGAGATAAGGATAAAGAGAGACAGAGAAGGAGTAAGACAGAGAGAGAGAGAAAAAGCAAGCAAAAGAGAGAGATAGAGAGAAACATATAGATACACACACACAATATCTCAGGTTTGTAAATGTGTTTTCTCATTAAAACAAAGAGGGAAGGTAGAAATCAGCAAAATCCCGAACACGGGGGACGCCATAATCTCCATATGGTTTCACACCACACCTGCAAAAAGCATTCGTATTGCCAAGCGCCCCCTCGACCTTGCCATATCGGCTCGTTTTATTCCTGCCACAGACCCTGGAAACTGCAGAACATTCCTCTCAGTTAGCAGAGCTTTCAAAATACGATCTTGGCCTCATTTCATATGCACAGCTCAGTATGAGCTTTAGGAAGGCTGCCATCAGGCCCTGCAGGGGAATGCGAGACAATGAGACAAAGACCGAGTGTAATAAGGAATAATAACAATAATAAAACCTAGAACAGCCTCTTGGGATTCTACTACAACCCATGGTACACTATAGCTAATGTTAAAGAAATTACAGGATAATCATTAGTATATTTTCCACCTTTTATCCCACGTAATGACAGGTTGGATGTCAACAGGCAGGAAACAAGTCCAACCTTGACAAATCATGATTAAAGCATGATCATGTGATGTGGATGTCAATACAGTAGCCAGGTGGTGAAGGATAGAAACAAATAAAGGTTGAGATTTAAAAATAAAAAAAGGCCCTGGAGTATGCAAGTAGAAGATTATAGAAACTACGATCGGAGACTTGGGTCAATCAGGTAAATCAGCAGGGTTCATCTGGGTATCTGCCTCTGTTAAGTGCTCCAGATATTGACATCTGTACCCCTGGTAACACTGAAAAAACCCAGATGTAGAAGTGTCAGCAGTGTCAGCATGGCGTGTGGCCAAGATGTGACATTTATTTGCAATCTGCAAAGAAGACCTACAGTGTGGGTGCAGGTTTTCAGTCCACTCGAGCAGCTGATTCCACCTGTTTATTCAGTTGAGCTTGGCTCTTAAAGTCAGAATTCCTAAAAAAAAAAATGTCAGAAATGTCAATGCTGCTTGTACATAATCATCACATCATAACCAGTATTTGTAGTTTGAAAAGATGCTCTCATGAACTGGGTCTGTACCGAAGGAAAACTCTTTCGGATTTAAGACAGGTTGCCTAATATCCTTTGTCCAGGAGGAGCTATCGAGAAATGGCCACATGCAAGGATATTGCTGGTTACATTTTCATGCACTTCAGAGGTTATTATTTGTGCAACAAGATGTCAGGTTATCAAGCTGATTGATGCTCAAGTTGTGGAATTGCTATGGGCACATCGTCTGCGGCGACGGCAGTACTTTGCCCACACATGAACTCATACGACAATGAAGCAATAATTATTTCTGACCTTTTTTTCTCAGAAATTCTGACTTTAGATACACCCCACCAGGAAAAAAAGACACTTGTAGGAGGCCCTAGTACACGTCCGTGCGTCATGTAATGTGACTTAAAAATGTGTTTCCATTTAAATTTTGTGAAATATGCTTTTGTTAAATCGTCTGAAAATCCACCTCATGCGAGCATATAAACTTTTTTGTGATATTTAAGGTTTTTTTTTAAATTCACATGTTCCATTACTCGTTTTTAGTTCGCAATTTCAAATTGCACATTAAGCAGGTTAACGGAAACATGCCTGCAGTCACTCCTAATCATGCACACCTGTTCCACATTACACCCAGCACATAAACACAGACTCCAAACCACAGCACTTCGAGAAGGAAACGCTCCGTGTTTTTGTGCTTGACTTTACCAATCCTTTTTTATCAAGCCGCTAACCTGGTTTTGACTTTGTTTGCTTATTCTTGTTAGCGTGTTTTGCACTTTGCCTCTGATGTTCTGTTTGCACCTGACTCTGACTACCATCTTGAATCTTGTTTTTGTATTCATCCTCCCTGTTCCTAAATAAACTCCTTAACTGCATTTGCATCCGCCTCCATCAGTCTTACCAGAGATCTGGCACTACAGCTCACCTATACGAGTCATACTCTGTACTACACAGGCATACACAAAATAGGCACATCACAAAGAGAGTTTTTAAATAAACAAACAGGGACTTACATAAGAACTGCCACTGCTCTGTTTTACAATGCAATCCCTCATAGCTTTTTGTTCAAGGTTTCCAATTTATATTAATCGATATAGTTGACACCAGTTGCAATAGTAGTTATTTAGGTGAGTTCATAAGTATATTTGTTCAGCATGATATCTTTTTTATATTTTGCGCACTGCTGTGATGCTTAAATTCCCCATCTAGGATCAATACAGTGTTATTTTATCCTTGGATATAAAACCTGCAGCCCTGTAGTAATCTAACATTACTTGCTCAACCCCATTATTTGGGTGAATAATCACAGTGAAGGTGAATGAAACTATTAAATTTCACAGAAAACCATTTACTGAAGCTATGTAATAAAGTCTGCTGGAAAAAAAATCAATCTATACCAATGTTCATTGTTTGGCGTGTGTTTTTTCAACTGCATTCACTCGTTCACTCTCTCTCACTTATTTAAATGTATTTATTTATAACTTATAAAAATTGATCTTGGATTTAATCTTGTTTACCTTTGCTATTAGTAATTAGTAACATCAAAGCAACAGTATAGGTTGTGACGATCTTTATTTATTTTTAAATATTCTGAAATATTTACATACAATGTGCACTCATTCAGAGACAACTTTGTCCTCATCCTCCTTGGCAGGTCGGCTTCCTCTGACACTGTGAATCCCCAGATCTTCATTTCCACTCTTGGAGATTAGGAGCTACTGTATGCTCTGACCTGGCTCTCATCATATCTACAGGAATGATCCTACTAATTGTTTATCATTAAAAGCTTCAGGTTTATCCCCTCACATCCTTACGGCCGGAGTCCCTCAGGGCTCAGTTCTTGGTCCACTTTTATTCTCCCTGTATACTAAGACTCAGTGATCAGATCTCATGGTTGTCCTATCACTGTGATGATATCATATCCACTCCCAGATCCTGAAGCTTTCTTCTTGATGAACTTATTGTACTTAAGAAGGAAAATCTGCTCAACCTTCTATACAAGCTGTGGATACTTTCAGAATTGACAACCTGAAATTTTATTTTGGAATATTTCCTCTAGATAAAATTCCATATCCTGCTGCTCGACTGGTTCACAACATCCTGAAGTTCTCACGGGTGACCCCCTCCTACTCAGGTCACTCCACTAGCTTCCTGTTGAAGCAAGAATCAAACTCTTGTCTTTGCATTCCAGGCATCAAAGTCTTTACACACCTGCAAGCCAGCTCAGGTCTTCAACCTCAGGGGTCCTGACATGTCCTTCACTGAGCTCTAAAAATGCTCATTATGCAAGATCATGCTCCGCAAGAATCCTGTGGTGAAATTAGTGGTGCAATTAGCTTCCACCTTCACTCTGACTGACCCTTCCACAAATTATTTGATTATTTGTATTATTACTTATGCACAAATTGTCACTTTTGTTACTGATGGTCTTTTGTATTGTACATGCATTTAGGTTGAAAATGCTCATTTTCTAACCACCTATTAATATTAACCAGTATTAACCAAATTAGCATTTGATGCTTCTTTCAGGATATTAGTCCTTGTAGATGTGCTATATGCTTTATATTGCTTCATCTTCAGCTGTTCGAATGTCATTCTGGAAAGCACTTTCTGCTAGGTGACTAAATAAAAAAACTAAATATAAACAATTAAGAAAACTTCTGAGCAGCTTACTACAAAGCTTTTACCATTCAGACATTGGCTTTTTCATAATGGTGTCTAATTATTATACTTAAGTGTGACCTAAAACATCACAAATCTTGATCTTTTTTGTTTGTTCCAAAAACAAAACAAGGTAAATTCCTGTTTTTTTAAAAAAAAACTTACTGTCCCAAAATTTAAGCACTGCACACCAAAAACTTTTGTTTCTTCCCATCAGATGTATTTTATTGTTGCCTTGTTGGAACATGATTATTTGATGGTTAAACTTTTTATGTTCTGATGTCCCGAGTACTTGGCCACGTTACGTCGAGAGTTCTGGCAGTCTGTAAACACGTCCCGAGGCAACACGTCTTGTTCAGTTATTAGTGTTCCACATCAATAAGACAGTGAAATTTCATATGTTGATAGATATATAAATTATATGCAGCTTTTTGTTGAAATCATCTCTATGTTCTTTATATGAAAGCTGATTTTGCACGAGTCAGACTGTAGGTCTACACTACTAGGGGGCCTGGACAAACAGGCTACGGATTAATCTAACCATACACTAGAAAACTTTGAAAAAAATTTGACAAGACTTCATGTCTATCTACCTGCCAGAGATGTACCTGTACCTGCTTTGCTGCTTGCTGTTTGGTGCTGGAGAGAACTCACCTATTATTTGTTGACAGTGTTCATGTCACTATTTTTTATGAGCCAAGACTAAAAACTTATGATAATATTAAACACGGTTGATTTTATTAAAATATCAAGAAAAGAGAAAGACTGAGTTAAGACAGCTGTCCTGACCCCCTTACGTAAAACTGTCAAGATGACGGGAGTGCGCTACTACTCCAAACGCTCATGATTTTATTCTGACATCGTGAAATCGTTTGAAAAGTCGTTTGGTGTAACATCGAAGGCTTTAAGTTATTAGCTGTTACAAATGGAGGTTTAAGACTTGGAGTAATTAAACAATAATGCATATACCCAGAATACAAAAACGCCTTTTTAATGTTTTAGAAAGCTTACTATAATTTAATCTATGCTCTAAAATCTTAGTGGAAACATGAAAATAACAACAATAAAAATTCTAAAAGTATATATACAGTATCTCTACCAGGCCTAAGCCATATATTTTTCAAATATGGTCAGGGTTATAGAGGATCCGTAGCAAGACGGTGGATTGGTGGATCTTGGGATGCACCCAAAGGTATGTTGTTGGAAGGCGGGAAGAAACTGGAGAACCTGGAGGAAACCCAAGTGGACTTGGGGAGAACATGCGCATGACCGTGGAGACAGCACCACCATTTCATCCATGGTCAAAGCATACAGTATGTATTTTCAAATACTATAAATCATATTACCAATTTCACTTTGATTCAAGAGAAAACAGAAGGAATGAATTATGAAAACAAAGAGGGAAGGAACAGACTGATTAAGATTCCATCAGTGCGTCCTTCAAACCTTTATTATAAAAATGTAGTTGTGATCATTATTTCTCTGGCAATAATTATGCAGAGAAATGTAAAAAAGTGAACACCACACTCAATAAGCGTCAACATCAAATGTCCAAGTGTTTCCCTTAAAGATGCCAGCTCACCATTCCCAGAATCCTGTGCGCCATGAAGCGAGTCGCCATTTTCAATAACATCGATATTCCAAAAATAATCCGCAACAATCCCGTAACATCCTAGGCCATAGATCTTAAATTGTAAGGTTAAATTTAAGATATTTTGTCCAAGTATCTATATTTCAAATTCTTTTGACCGATCCCTTCCGTTCTCATATGGTTATTCCGTATGTAATGGACCCGAACCGGTCTCGGCCGTCTCACGTGCAGCCGCAAAGGAAAGAAAAGATAAGAGATATTTTGTTCAAATCTTCCATGTATGGCACGTGAATGAAGAAAAAGTTCAATATGGGATCACTAACAGTGAATTTGTGGAGGTATTGCTGCACAAATAGCTAGCATGTAGCAGTCACGTGCTTTCAAAATAAAACCTACGCATTGGATTCTGGGAAGGGTGTAGCCAGTTCCTTTAATGTGAGTGCTTTACTTTCTCGGTGCTAGTTGTCAATGTATAAGAGTATACTGTTTTCTGTGCTGTGCAAATTTCCTGTCTGCAGAATACATCATGGAGACTAGATAGTGCTCGCTATGTACAGTATATTAATCGCTGCAGTTACATTCCATTAACGCTTCATTATTCAAAGCGATACTTTTAATTAAACAAGTCACAACACCCACACAATTTAAAAAACGGTATTCCTGAATTAAAAACAGAAAAAGGGAACGTAATTCACAGGCAAGTCTGACAGGTAATTAATCTCGATGTACTTCATCGTGAGAGATAATTTGGATCTTCTCAAAGAACGAAGATGAACCAAACAGACAGACATGTAAATCATGACTATACCTTCGCATATTCAATCATTTCTCGGTAAAGCCAGGTTCACGGTTCATAATTACATTTATTAATTTTGTAAAGAATAAGTTTTAAATAACTTAGATGTTAGAACTAGAATTAGATATTAGAATAATATTAGAACTCCTTTCAATTATTTTATTATAAAGACCTTTATAATTATTAAATTATTAAAGAACTCTGCTTGATCACACCACACATGTTTTCCTGTAACATCACAACACTAAGTGTTGTATTCTTTAATTATTCCACTCCTTAGAAAAACAATTATGTAATGAAGACGACATTACAGTCCACAAATCATTTGAAGGGACCATGGATATGTCAGTGTACGTAACATCTGTACAGCGTGTGTTAATGCAATCCTGCATTCGGGGTGTCATTATTAATTATTATAAAGTTCTTTAATAATTTAATAATTAAATACTTTTCTCACTTTTTTTTGTCTTAAGATCACAGATTTGTTTTTGTCATATTTACTAAACCACTGAATTGTTTTGTTTTGATTTTCAGCGTTGCATTTTTTTCATATCTGAATTCATAAACGTTTAATTTTTAAAATAAATGTATATAAAAAAAACCACAAAATAAAATCTAAAGCCTGTTTCCTGGTTTCCCCAGTTTCATCTCGAAACAAAATATGAAAGAGGAGCGATATTATTTTGGCAAACTATAGCAATATAGGAGATAGTATCTAATTTACAGGCCCCAGAGATCCACAGCTCTTCAATGTTTTAATGAATGCTATGCAAATAATTTGGCTTAAGGCAATGCATTCATACTGGTGGAGCACTCTTAGAAAATTAAACACGTATAATAAAAGCCTGGCTCAGTCATGATTTAGAAGTAAAGATCACAGTGCTTGTGTGCATGAATAACACTGGTCTGATGCTTCACTGTATCATTGTTGAATGATATATTTTGCACTCTGTTCTAACTATATATGTAAACATAAGTGTTCTAACTATATATGTAAACATAAGTGTTATGTTGTTTGGTTTTGTAATTTCATTATTCCTGTGAATAGCTGTGTGCCTATTGTATGCACATTTTGTAATGTAATGTGAGATTAGCATAAGTGAAAACAATCGGGTTTCACTGTTAGCTCCTAAAAACAAACGAGTAAGATCATCCTTTCTCCCTCAGCGTTTTCCACAGACCTTCTAAGTCATATTAACGTGAAATCTAACATTGAAGGAGTCAAGACTCAAAGTCCCAGAACACAATACGATGGTGAGTTGCCACTGAAAACCATTTGTTAATTATAAAGATTACATCATTCAGGGAGGAATGTTATTTCAATGATCTCACATTAAAAGCTACCCACAATATATAAGCTTTTTATGGGAACACAAGGCCTGTAATGCCCCCTGCAGAGGTGTTTAATACGAGCCAGGAGTGAAGACTGTTAGGAAAGCTATGCCTGCGAGCTGTATTCTCCTGCATTGTTGGCCTGTCTTGTCTGAAACTGCCTATGAATTATAGGATCATTATAACATCTGCTGGTTTGGGGCTATGACACTGACAGATGGCCAAGTATGTGAATGGTGTGAATGTTTGCAAGCTCACACACAGACAAATACTCACACAAATACTGCACCTAGATTCCAGTGAATGGCTGTCACACACCATGCTTTCAACACATTTAATCTATCACCAATTCCCAGCGATGTATTTAAAACAAAAATCACACAGTACAGTTTCCAGCCTTATAACAACATTCATCAGTGAGACCTGAATTCAGTAAAACAGCTTTAAGTTATTGCGCCCTATCATGAAACAGAAACATCTGAAAGTAATCTCATTATCAGATTTTAAGCTATCTATTATAATGAAATTGTCTTTAATTGTCACAGTGCGGTTATAAGAGATTCTTGTTTTGAATTCCTTGGTTAAATTAAAAAATAATAATAAAATAATAATAATAAATAGAGCTGGCACTGAGATTATAAGTTTTAAAATTTAAAGAAGCAAGATTATATGTTTTTGTTAGTATTGAATATATTATATTTATACTTTATATTTTAGTATATTTATTTTTATTTGCAATGAAAGCAATTCTTAAATGCTGTGATTTTGTCATATTTTTCTTGAACTTTGAATAAAATAATATCAGATAGGTCTCTTTATCAGCTTATACTCAAGGTTTCAGTTTTTGTCTCGAAAAAGGAAAAACTGTATTTTTTAAAAATTTAAAAATTGTTGGAGAATTTTGACATGTTTGGATATATTCTTTTTGTGCACCGAAAAAACGTTGCCAGCACGCAGTGAGCTCAAACGATTACCTTAATACCAAAATAATTTATTTTCACATTGGTATTATTCAATGCTATAACATGATTTCCAAGACTATTTAATGTTATTAAATATTAAGATAGACACATTTTTAGTGGTTGCTCACTTCGCTGATTTACAGTTAGCCTTCGGGCTCTTGAGAACATCAGAGAGGGAAGATTTTGCTTGTAGGTTTTACATCACTACTCTCCACATCCACAGGGGTTTAACTCTGACGTTACAGTATACTAAACGTTCTGTACAGGTCCTTGACTCTATTAGAATTACACATTATCTCTATTACCTTCTGTAAACCCATTCCTATACCTCAATCCTCTCTCTTTCAGCTATCCCTCATCCACCTGTCCTGCCTGCCCTGCCAGCTGGTGCTTAGATCCGGATTCAGTGGCCTTGCGTCCCTGAGGGATGGGGGGAAGAATGGGTTTGGCGTTGGAGCCTGGACGTCCCGGAGAGGAGGACGCTTGGTCGGGAGCTGAGCGTGACGAATCTGGGCTCAGACCCAGCTCCATATGATCTGTAGGGAAAGAACACTCATATAGTAGGGTCCAAAGGTAATGTAGTGTACTACCAAGAACTGATAAAAAAAAGAGTGCATGACTTTAATCAATGTCATTCTTCATGAATGTACACTGATCAGCCACAACAATAAAAACCACTGACAGGTGACATGAATATCACTGATGATCTCATTACATTGGCACCTCTCAAGCGGTGTGATATATTAGGCAACAAGTGAACAGTCAGTTCTCACAGTGTGTTGGAGGACCTGAGTGACTTTGATAAGGGCCAGACTGAGAAGGCAAGGCAGTGTGATGCTCTGGGCAATGTTCTGCTGGGACACCTTTGGTCTTGGCATCCTGGCTATCATTTCTATTGCAACAGCTAACACAGAGACTTGTATGGCAGGCACTCTTCATACACAGATTTAAGATTTATGTTTTTAATTGCTGATATAGTGAAATTTTCTTTGAGAAATTGTTTATTTATTATGTATGCAAGGAGTCTCCAGAGTAACGCATTAAGTTTTTTTTTTTTTAGAGGAATTTAAGCATTACTGTTTCTCAGTAATGTTAGCTTCAAAAGAGAGAATCTGGTGAGGGAATGAGTGTTTATAGCTGCTGTAAGGTAACTTGGTTCATGGACTTTCCACATATCAAGCACAGCTATAAAATGATAAACCATACAGTGTGTCATCCTTACATAAATAAAAATTGTAATCGTTGACAAATTGCTGATGGTATAAGAGAAATAAAACACTTTGAGATGTGCTGTTATAGTAAAATAGTCATCTTTGGGGTGGTAACAGGAAATATATGTTTTATAACAGCACAACCCCCAAGTGTCTGATTCCTTACATGCTAAGTATGATAATTTTTACAACTTATAGTTTTTCCTCCCTAATAATAATTTTAAATAAATAATGCCATGACTTTTTTTTCCATCCAGCAACTTTGTCTTACTCCAAAAAGCTCATTTACTAACAGTAAGTTTGGAAGTTTGCTTAAGAGGTCCTCAATATCAAAGAGCCCTTTGTAGTGGATTTTATAATCATACCATGAGTGTCAGGAACTAGCATGTTCTCTTAAAAGACGACACTGTCAGGAAGCTCACTTAATTCCTCTGTGCCTATAAAAATAACCAAATTCTAAACTTTTGATGGTGTGGTTCTTGCCTTTGAGTGTTTCCAGGTTTTGCCCCAGCAGGGAGACATCCAGTGGCTCCACCTTTGGCCCTGACCCTGCATCCAAGCCATCCGCTGGAGAGAGTACCCCTGCTGAGCTGTTCATGGACAGACCGGAGCTGGCACATGATTCCTCTGAGCTGAGACAGATAGAGAAGGAGGGGAAAAAAAGAGAATATACTGTACTCATAAGAAAACTTCTATTAATTTGATCTAGCTGTGCTTAACTATCTAGAAAGTCTCAATTTATTTATTTGGGGTAAATTTTTCCCCCTGCAGTGTATATGGAACCCTGTGTGCTTCATGGCTATATTCACTTTTGACCCAGTAATGAAAAGAAACAAAAGTTGCGGCTTCTGCAACTCATTACGACTCCCAGGACTATTCTTAACAGGCTAAATTAGCACATGATTAAATATCCTGGAGCTATGCATATTTCACACGTGTAGCTGTGAGTTCACAGTTTTTGCAAGCAGACCCAGATGAGCAACACAAACACCGACAGCTATAAATTTGCATTTATGTATATTTCAGATACATCCCATACCCAGCCAACCCCCATCCCATCCCGTGCCCCCTCTACCACCTGCCTCTTACGAGAACTAGCATATTACAGTCAAATGTATAATTGCAGAAAAACAATTAGATAATGTGTTTTAATTATTTAAATCTAAAAGAATGTATGCTGAGTGCACAAGGTTTGGAGGTAAACGGGATGAAGTTAGAGGTCATTCTGTGTGCTGTGTACCTGCTGTCCTCGTTATGGTCAGCAGACTGAGAATGAGGGGTCAGTAAGGATGGAACTGTATGAGCATATCTGCAACATACAAACACACACAATTAAAAATAAATAAATAATTTGTTATATTTAACACCATTCAGTGAACACCAAACAGAATATTCAAGCTGTCTTGATTGATCAGTGACCATCAATGTAAATAACTTTCAATTCAATTCAATTTTATTTGTATAGCGTTTTTAACAACAGACATTGTCACAAAGCAGCTTCACAAAAGTATAT
>JAQQZX010000004.1:2579852-2599434 GCA_030068355.1 Notoglanidium maculatum
CCAACCCCCCCCCCCGCCCCCACGGCGGACATCACTCTTACTCGTTCCTAAGCTGGGCACGCCCTTCTAGCTAAGTCGGAAGCCCCTTTCTCAAAAAATTACCTGAGGGGGCGGATGGCTTTAAATCGTTCCTGTGTGGCTCTGACTCAATTCCTTTCCCAATCCCCATATCCCCAAATTTCAAGTATAAAAGCAAAAACGGACCGAACTGACTGAGTTGTACCTGTGGTGCCATTTTGGTGTGGTGTAGCTCTGGTGCTCCGTCCACCTTCCTTCTCATGGTCCTCCAGACCCAGGTACTCTTTTATAAGCTGCCTCAGAGCACTGTAAGCCTCTTTGCGATCATCTAATACCAAAAAAAAACTTTTTAAATGGTTTTATGTTTAGCGCCTAAAATTTCATGTGTAAATACAGATTATATATCACATTCATAAGCAGCTGCATTAAAAGGTAGTAAGTGACATAAAGAAACTGCTTTAATGAAAGTCTTTTGTTTGAGAAGAACGTTTTGCTCTGCGGCTGTGAGACTCCAAGAGAACTACACGCTCACAGTACGGTTGAATGCATTTAATTATGAGAATACACATTCCTCATGAATGTAATAACAATTTAAATTTCATTTAATTCATCAAACATTAAAGTTTCCCACCACAGAGGATCACGCTGTCGAAGAAGCCAGGTCGCTCTCTGTTGGTTTTGGCGTAGAGGTCAATCCGTGACACAGCTTTCTCTATCTGGCTGTTAGTGTAGAAGCCTCGGGCCTTCATGTGTGAAATGTAGTCCTCGGTTCTAGTCGGGATCAACAAGATGTATCTGGGTTCGAAGTATGAGATTTTCATACTAAACACACCCTGTGGACAGGAAGAAGTGACACAAAAAGTTAATTATTTATAATTATTTATAAATAATAATAATAATACTGTCTACAACCCACCTATAAAATGAATAAATAAACATTTAGCTTTCAATTGAATGTTTTTTAATACTTGACGCTATTTTAAATGTTTTTTTTTCTTAATAATCATTAATAAATATTAGAGTTACTTTATAACTGTACACATTTATATAAATTATGCATTACAGTGCAGGGTTTTACAGTTATGAAGGAATTGCATACAATTACCCCACAGATAATTGAAATAATATGCTTTTGAATTCTCAAATCTGATTGGTCAGAAGGTATTGATTAATTTTCTATAACAATAGCTTGTTCTAATACGCTATCGTTTCTATAGCAACAACTCATTTACAGGGGACCCCATAACCTAAGACTAGTTATAAAAGAATTAAAAGTTCTAACAAAAGTGTTGTTACTTTTTAAAGAAAACCATGTGTAATGATTGACATGGTGAAGCTTTCTACTAGGAGACATTGGGTGTTTTCTACTGCGGCCTTTAAGATGGAGGAACTTTGCACATTATGGTTTCTCAGTGACATTACAAGTTGTGTTTTTTCATTTTCTGAACTTTAAGAGAGAGAAAAAAGAGGGAGCGACTGTTTAGAGCTGCGGTAATGTAACAAGAACAGGAACTTGTCTCTGAAAAATTTAATATAACATTAAAAAGTTTGAAGTGCAGTATATTAATGTTGAGAAATCGCTATGGTATGAGAGGAATACAACACTTCTGAACATGCTGTTAAGGGGAAATAGTCCACTTCAGGTTGGTAACCCAAAATGTCATGGATTATTTTCATATAACACCACACAGCATCGTGTTATATACCTACTACAATAGATTACAGCACATTATAGCGCTTTATTAGGCTTAATTTTTACAAGAAAACATTACCAACGTCATAGAAACTTCATAGGCTTCTTCTTGGAAAGCGTGTTCTCAAAAAAAAAAAAAAACAACCCAAACCCTTCAATAAATGAATGAGAATAACAAAAAAATCTTTTTGTCCTTGTCTTCATGGTTTGACAACAGAAGAGTTTGTTTAAGCTGATTTCTCACAGATCTGCATCTTGCAAGGAAACGGCTATATGTTGTCCTAAGCAGAAGCTGTCTCTAACAGAAAGACCAACAAAATGATTAGCATTCTGCCGTCTAACCCGTACTCTACCTCCAGCTCCATATGAACGCAGCAGGCAAGCCCTTCTCTGGCCACGCTCTCGATGGCCTCTCGAGACAAGCCGTACCAATGCCCTCCATACTGCATCGTCTGCACAAAGTTACCCTAAAAGAGAAACGAGAGACGTCAGCCTCAAAAACAGATAAAGAACACCTCATGCTGTACTGTTCATGCTTTATGCCAAAAATTCATCTGCTGAACAGATCCTGGCTTGGATCTTCCAGGCGTCAGTGCTCTCAAATCTTTAAACGGAAGAAGCCCTGCTCACATTTTCACACTGTTAACCTTTGGCCCTGTCGACTAGCATCTGGATCTGGTTAAGAGTTTGAGTGTGAGGCTTTTCTATCTTGTACGAGATTCTAAGCTCAGTGGTTCATTGTCATTCTCTGGATGAGATGGCATTAAAACACAAATACAGATTAAAAGCATATGCTAATCCTTTTTATTATTTCACTTTAACAGACCCTGAAATGAGCATTAGCTGAGCTCAGGAGAATTGCCGATTGAGATTAATTTGTTGAATGCCAGCTGGCTGCGAGGGCGACGCTGCGCGTCTGTGCTCACATCTGCGCCTGGGTGATACGAGGCTAGGCTGGTCTGTAATACTCACCTGAGACTTTCTACTCTGTCCTTGTTACATATGCTTACAATCACACTTCAAAGGAGTTCAGTACTAAATCAACCTGTGACCTCGATTTATCAAACCAGCTGGACTTTTAAAAAGAAGCTATAACAGGCAAAGCTTTAAGATACCGGAGGGCCGGAGAAACAGATCATGCACGGCGCTCTGTTTGTCATCTCTTTCAAACGTTTAGCAAGGCATTGCTTTTACAATGCAAGTTCAACACCGTTGTCCCTTTAGTCTGCTGGACACACACACAATGTCATGCCATGATATATGATGAATTATATTTTCTAGATATGCAACCAGAACTAAAGAAGATCAAAGATCAATATTTTGAAATAGGCATGCAAAAATATCATGCTTCACTGAGTATTCTACTAAATATGAATCAATTAGGGACATCACAGAACCTATTATCGAGCGCTATATATATATATATATATATATATATATATATATATATATTTCTATAGATTAAATACTGACCATGAAAAGTGCACATGTACTTACATGCTCTTAGGGCCACTAGACTCGTTTGTTATAATCCTAGCTAGCTGATGTGTATTAACTAGCTACCTTGGCTACCTGTGATGTCCTTGGTACCTTGGTTACTTGGTTATCAATCCTAGCCAGTGTGTGCTGCTAGCATGAGCTGAGTGTTATGTTTTAGATGTTTGATCAAGGCGCTGTTATTTCTCCTCGTGATATTTTCACATTGCACAGTTTTCAGGCTGCTTTGCATTTAGCTAATCAATAAATACATCTGGTTCGCAATCGTTTTGTGCCGTCTGTTCATCAGTACACTAGACTTAACTAGATGCTGCTGTATGTATGTCCTGGGACCTTTACCAATTGGCAGTATCGGTATCAATGCATCCATATTTTGGAAAGCAGATCTGTTATAATTATTTTATTTAATAATTAATTTAATAATTATATTTAATGTTACTGTCTGAAATATATTGATTCAAGCATTCTGTGCTAAACTAATATTTCACTGATATCTTCTTAAATATTTTGAAAAGGTTGCCACTTGATTATGTTATTCTGATATTTTTCATAATTGCCTAAACATTAATACAGTTTGGATAGTGATGGGCTGGGCAAATCAGACTCATTTAGATTTAGATTCAGGATGTCCCCCGAATTCGAGACGCACCATGAGAATCATGTTCTGAAATTCTTCATCCTGGACAAAGTGGTAGTCACAGTCATTTTCCTCCCCAAAGTAGGGCCCCCTGGTGGTGTGGCAAGCCCTAAAACAGACACAGCATGTATTATTCCTATTTGAACGACAATTTATCATCAGCTGTGTGAAATATTTTCCACAGCAGGCAGGAGATGTTTATGGCACACCAGCACATGCGTTCATAAATATGCAGAAAAGAAACATTCAGAGACAACAATCACTTACCCATAACCAAAGTAGTCACTATATTCATGGCACAGCTTATGGGCCAGCTCCCGCTTTCCACATGCCTGTGGCCCCGTCAGAACCAGCATGGGGTATGGCGTGTCCAGACTGGGCAAGGTGCTGAATGTTAAACAGACAGAAAAAAGTAAACATTCAGTACAAGTAAAAGTTTAAAATAGGCATAATTCATTTCAAACATTTGCAAACAACATCTATTTTGTACAATTTCGCCACATAAAACATGTGACATTTTGAGATTAGTGTTCCGTATAGTGGTGCCCCACAGTGGTCACGAATCAACCCCTTGAATCCCGGTTCTCATGGCAACAAGCTTGTTTTGATTATTGTTTGGGTCCTGTGTCCTCCCCTCATCCCGTCATTTGTTTATTTCCCTAATGTGTGCACCTATTCTGTGTTTAATCCAAGATTAGTTTTCCTACTTTTACCCTCGTGTGTCTCGTTTCAAAGTCTCATTGTTTGTTCATTTTAATTCCAAGCTGTATTTCTCTAGTCCCATGTTGTTCCTAGTTTCTTAATGTTTTCTGGTTTTGAGCCATGGCTGCTTTTTTCATCTATAATCATGGATTATCTGTATTTAAACCTGTCTACCTGTGGTTTGACCTCTGTAATAAATTAATAATAAATATCACACAGTGAATCACGCGGTGATTTAAATATCAATTCAGCCAATAACACCTGTCAAAGATGCCTTGCGGCTGCATGTGCTGGTACATCACGTGGGTCATGTGATCTCTGGCTGCTGTCACCTCCAGACACGGATCGTACTTGTTCACAGCTGAAATCTGAAATCAAGAAATAGAGACTAAGCAAAAGCCACGAACCAAGCAAAACAATCCATAATCTTTACAGACATGCCTGTTCATTATTTCTTATAGATTTCAAGGTATAAAGAAACCGTACAGATTCATGCACAAGCTGGTCACAAAAAAACCCAAATAGACTAGCAACCTGTTGCTATTTTCTTAATAATCTGATTCAAAAATATATCAACAATTCTATTTAGAAATTGGATTGACATTAGCTAAAATGCTATCCAGTTATTATTATGTAATAGCACCAAAAGACAGGGAGTATAAATAAATATAAGTATGATATAAACTCACTTGTTAGCTGAGCAAAGATAAACATGATAAACATGTCCATTTTAGGCAACTCCTCAGTAAGAACGTAACCTATATATCTAGCATTAGATAGCTAGGTTGTGGATGTAGTGACGTAATTAGGCGTGTTAGCTAACTAGCAAGCTAAGCCTGTTAAATTCGAAGTTACCTATTACTTAGCTGATATCAAACGCTCACTGCAAAGACAGACCAATTACACCTCCTAATTGCCTGTAACCACGACATGTTTTGTTGGTTTGGAAAACGGTCTGATTTGATATTATGTGGTAAAATTGGATGTGCTTATGAACACTGTATCAATTCTAACACCCAGTAGTATAACACAGCATTTTAGAAAATAAATTCTGGCTCAAAAATCACCACATGCTCCTGCTATGTTTTTGCAAATTTGAGTCGTGGCTGATGTCATAGTCACATGTATCACCCAGGGGTCAATAAGCGCAATCGTAAACTTAAAAATTGTAAAATTGTATTTCCATAAAGCATTTTAAATCAACTGATGACCTGTCAATATTAGTTACTTCGCCAATATGATCAGTTAAAGAACATAAACATTATGAGATGATATACTGTTTATTAGAATGACCTTTTCCTCGACAGTCACAGGCTGCTCATCCATAACAGTAACGTGACTCAGAATGAAGATCACGGCCAGTCTGTAGTCAGGTTGTTCCTGCAGGAGACAAGAGTTAAACTGAGAATTAAAATCACCACTAAAACTGATGAAGGACTAGAAGACGATTTTGGAAACAAAAAATTAGCTCTAATCTCTAATTGTACATTTATAAAACCCGACAAGATAGATGCATTGAATAAAGCAGGAAGTACGCATACATCGCACATAAAAAACATGTGCCATCTGTACAAGCACAATACACAGTTGTATATCACTGTCATGACTGTGTAACTGCTGTACTAGCAGTGGTTCTATGTTACTTCTTTTCCATTGATTTCTGAGGCAGTGGTTATAAAAATTATCCCAAACTTCCTCACCTGCAGAGCATTATTTATTCCATTATTTACAAAAATTAAAAGTGTCAGAACTGCAACTCCCTTTAAAGGAGACAATCGAAAAAAATTCAGTGACTTAATAAACACGGGATTAGTCAGAGAAGCAACCGAAAGACAACCATAGCTCGGACCCTATGCAAAGCTGGCAAATTATAGGTGATACCATTTGAGGCTTGCCAAGATACATGTTGAAGACTCAGAAACCACGTGTAAAAGGTTCTCTGGCCTGACAGAACATTTCGACTTTGGACAAATCACTGTGTTGGTGGAAACACGATATCGCTCATCACCCTGAGTACACCATCACCACAGTGAAGCATGGTAGTGGTAGCATCAAGTTAAGCAACACTTGGGCACTTCAGTTGCTTCCCTCTTTATCAAGCCACTGACTTTTGAAGACGACTTCTTTTAGGCAGAGTCGCAGTAGTGCAAAAATTATATTACTTACTTGAATTGGGTTTCTCTTGAGATTCAGTTCTCTCAGTAACAGGAGGTATTGCACATGCGTACACTCTTTGATTTCACCAATCTAACATTTAGTTTAAAAAAAAAAACATATTAAAGAAGCTCATTTTTATCAGGTTATTGACAGACTCACATAAGCAATTAGAAGGTCGTTTTCATTTAAAATCTAATTACCATATTGCTTTCAAGATTGATGTTTCCCAGGAGGTGGAGGTTCTGAAGACCAGACAGGCTTTGAATTCTGTTAGAGGACAAGTCCAGAATCTGCAGACTGCGGAGTGTTTGCAAATTCTCAATCCTCTTTATCAGATTCCCCTTCTGTACATAGAAAGGATCACCTTAAATCAGGACAAGGCCTAAAAACTTACCTCAAAAAAGTAAGTAAATGAAATTTACTTACTATGAAACAAACGTATCATGATATGTATATATCTATGTTATATGCATAGGTGATCATGATATGTATATATATATATATATGAGTTTGATGCAGATAGAAGTGGGTGCATCATGTAATATGAAAAGAATCCAAGGCAAAATCAACCAAAAAAACAGCAATGTATAATGTACCTACTGATAACCAAAAAAAAAAATACCTGTGAAACATAATACATGATGAAATCTCTACTCATCATGCCCAAAGGGTATAGCAACTTTTAACACATTAGTATATTAGACACATGGTCAGAGAATACGACAAAGTCTAAATAATGTACATAAACATGTGTCGTATTATTATATACATTTAAAACATATTTTATACATCATTACAGTATATATGCTTCAAATACAATTACATTTTTAATTGATCATTCAGCCTGCAAGGTTTTTGGTGATATTAGGTTGTGTCATGATGCTGTCTAGGCTACGAACTTTCTTCATAGCTCTGCAAAAAGTTTGTGTTAGAGGATCATATGACAGCTTACGTATCTAAGAATAAACATTTATAAATATTTGTGTAGGTTTATGTCAGTTGTCTTATTTGATCCCAGACATTGTCATGAAAACCTAATGACATCAAAAATCTTTTACTTAATATAGGTGTTGTCATAAAGGCTGCTCGGAGGGCACACATGCTCTCTTAAAATCACTAATAGATTATACCACTACAAATATTTTCATTGTCAATTACTTTGTAACAAATCCACTTGCACAAGAGGTCGATACTGACTAGCAGTTATGTACAGTGTGCTAAGCTTGACAACCCATCTGTATTGTAACGTTATCTTATAGCTGTTGTTACTATAGGCACCTAATATACTTGCTAAGAATTTATTTGAAGAGTTGGATCTCTGAGATTGACAGCATTGCATTAAGAACATTGATGGACTTACTTATCAGAGTTAACTCGAATGCATCAGTTTTGGAAAAAATTGTTTATAACTATTTGTGAACTCCAAATTGATTCAGGAATTCAGCCAGCTGTCTTCTCTGCAGTGAAAACCAACAACAGCATGTGTACAAGAGAGGGGGAGAGAGAGAGACAGAGAGAGTCAGAGGGAGACAGAGGGAGATAGAGAGAGAGCGAGAGAAAGAGAGAGAGAGAGAGAGAAAGGGAGAGAGAGAGGGGGAGATTGACAGAGACAGACAGAGAGAGAGAGAGAGAGGGAGTGTGAAAATGAAATGAGCTCTACAATGAAATAAGATTTTACCTACTTTAAATAGTAAAAACAACAGAAAATCATTATATAAACTCACTCTGGCGGCTGTTGACACCTGCACGGCCCATTCAGGTTAAGTCTATGTTTGGGGAAACACGGCCCATGTAAGGTGACAGTGTTTTGGTGACATTACTCTAAGTTGTGTTATGACACTGTCTGGAGTTGAAATGACAAAGGACTTTATGACAACTGACATAAACCTACGTAAAGATTTATAAAGACTTATTCTGACAGGCATCAATTCTCATAAAAGCTGCTTTTGTCAACTTTGATGTAAGTAACATAATGTGACATAACACCTATGTCAAGTGACAAAGACTTTTGGAGACGTTAGTTTGTGTTATGCCACTTCTAACGGACACGGATGACAAGTGACTTCTTCACACAGCATTTTTTTAGTGTCAGAATGACATGATGATGATGATGATGATGACGACGTGACAGTTGGCAGGTAGATTTATGTCAGTTTTAATAAAGGGCTTATATAGGCGCCTTGATCCACTCTGCACACTGCCCTTAAGTGAAGTGTTCCCAGATCTTCTCAGACAATGCCATTGTGCATTGCTAACATTTCATAACCAGGGAACAGCTGGTACGACATGCTAATAATTCAGGGGCTTTCCAAACCTCTCACTGACCCTCTCTCCTCCTGCCATCCCAGTCCCCAGCCCTCCTAAGGCAGCTCTGAGTCATTTTGCTGATTCCAGCCCTTATGCCCTACCCTTCACAAGCCCGGCCTGGCAGAGAAGTGCAGAAAGCGGGGTAAGCGCTGACCACAAGGCAGCCGGGATGCTCCGGTGCCAGGGTGTGACGAGGTGAGAGAGAAGATATTTGACAGGAGCACGCTGCTCAGTGTTTCATGCTTGCACAGAGGCCAACAGGTTCAGCATGTCACTGGGTGTGTGTGTGTGTGTGCGTGCTATTGAATGCAGTCCAGACTCGCTCACACCAGCAGCTGTGCCCCGAAGGGGAAATGGTCGGCAGAGAGAACGACAATGAAGGATCACTTTGATTAAGGACACCACAAATACCCTTCAGAGAAGTGGTGAAGGGTCCGGGGGCACATCGGCATGCCATCTGGTGGGCTTCGACACGAGGCTCCATTTCTCGCTCTTCAACATAAACAAGTCCCATAATACAACGCTGCTGTCAAGTGAATGAAAAGCAAAAAGCTGAGGAGAACTGTGCTATGAACTGTGCTATAATGTGAGTTCAGTGTAAATAAGAAGCAGAAAATGTGTCCAGTGGACGGCTGCACCAGCAGAGCATCTTTGGGTGTAAAGTTCATCTTAACCTTACATTTGGAGTTGCTAGTTTCAAACTAGCGGCTTCCTGAATTTCGGCTGCACACAATCAATTAAGACACAACTAATCCTTAATCAAAATATTGTTGCATTTAATGGCGTTCCTATTGTTTCAAGCCAACCAGTGGCGCCACACAATGTAAACAGGATATACGGCACTTTCGACAAACAAAAGTTGCAAACGATAATATTAACACCATGATGACACACACACACACACACACACACACACACACACACACACACACACAAATTCAGTTTCACTCGTCACCTCTCTGCTTTATTCAGTGTAAGGTGTGTGTGTTTAATCACTCACAAATGGCATTTATCATATCATGAAGTTGGCTTAGCCTACAGATCCCTCGGTAGTAGGTAATAGTCATGATATCTCTCTTTTCTTCTCTTTCTCTGATTTCATTTTATTCTCTCTGTACATCTTGTCTGACATACTCTGTTTATTTATACTCAATTAATATACATTAATGCACTTGTTATCTTTTTTATAGCAACAGCTCATTCCCAGAGACTTGAACGGCAAACACTCCACATAATATAAATCTAATAATGAATGCATTTATGAAAATGTGTTTAACAAAGTTAAAGGTGTAATCTTTAAAAACGAACATCTGAGCAGTATGACAAAGTGAGCCATCTGAAATATCAGCCACACAGCCTTTTCCTGTGAAAGTATGACTATGCTAAGTGACAAAAAAAACAGCAGACTCTCAGACAGAAGCTAAACCATATGTCCGGCCTGCAAAACCACCCACAACATATCAATAGGCTAACTTAGACACTTGTTGTCATGGTAACGTTCTTGTCGATTTTTATTAAATAATTTTCGTACAATATAAATCCTACCTTTTGGTGCAACTCCAGTATTTAAGCTTGTTCTTATGAAGTCCAACATGGCTGCAAAGTCTCAGGAGTATTAAAGTAGAACTAAAAGTTTTAAATTGATTGAATTCTTTTACATCAGGGGTGTCGAAACATTTGTATTTTCTTTAATCATGGATAAGTAGGTCTCATAAGATCTGTCATAAAACTTACAGTAAATACAGCGTGCCCCAAAAGTCTCCATAAATAGGTGGAATTAACACTTTAAAGCAAAAAGTCTTCCAAAATGTTTCATACTTAGTTTATATTATCCATTCTTTCTCAAGTAGCCTTTAAGATTACCTTTGAACGTATTGAAATCATTCTCATGGCTACAGCACAAAGATCATTTAAAGCAAATCATTCGAAGTGTAATTACATGCATGAAACTAAACGTATGTGTTAACACGAGTTCATGATGAGTGGGAGAGACGACTCCCGAAGAGACGAGAGACTCCCAGAGAGATGACAGTGTGTTTACAAAGAACTGGCAATCATGTAGTGGGTGTTTTGTAAATAAAGACACATTTTGCTAAACAGTGTTAATTTCCCCTATGTATGGAGACCTTGGGGACACACTCTAGAGTGACTCAAACATGTGACTTAAACTGTCACGGCATTAAACATTATGTCAGCTATCAGTGCAATTACTGGCCATGGTAATATCACACTCTTGGGTCTAAACTGTCAGAGAAAACTCTAAAGGGTAAGATTAATAGCTTACATTGTCACTTTTAATGACACTCAGCACCAGGAATTAGAACATATCCAGAAAGATATTTTTATAAATGCTAATTATAAACAATGTGCTTAGCAATTCATCCAGAAATAAGAAAATGAACAGCGCCGATGTTGTGACTGGCCTGTGTGTTGGTCTTTCATTATAAAAAATGATGAGAATGTGTCACTTTGAAGCCATTGAACTTAGGCAAACAATACAAATAAATCTGTTTTATAACTACTAATGACGAAGCAGTGTTCATTCAATGTAGAAATGGTTTGCTAATCAGCGAATTTAAAATACAAAGTTCCATTTGAGATTATTAGTCCAGGATGAAAACCAATACTGTGATCATTATAAGGAACATAATGATATAAATTTGGCTAAATAATATCCTCACTTTAGCACAGTATAACCTTCTGAGGAAACTGCATGTACTACTGTATATTTCACACACTGAATCAAAAACCACATAGGCTTGGCAAGATATTATTTACTGCTCTCAGGCTGGCATTTCATTCCTCACGCATTGTGCTCAACTGCACAGCAATAAGCTATTCAATATCTGAAATGCTGCCAAATTGAAAATGTTTGTCATGGGCTACAAATACTGGCCTTTCATTTTCACTAAACTACACACAGTGAAATAGTTAGAATTACTGAAATGAGAAATGTGAACCATTATATAATTATAATCCCATTTCTCCATGGTCATCTGTGATCAAGTGCTCACTGTGCAGCTTTATTTACCAATTTATTTGCCAGAATTAACTGTCTGATTTTGTTTATGTGACCGTTCAGATGACCATGCTGACGAGAAAATTGCTGGTATTGAAAAACTCGACCGTCCCTGTCATCTATGAGCATGTCCAAATAATGTGGTGTGTGTCTCAAGTTAGAAATAACTGTGTCCTGCAATTACCACATAAATGCTGTTTTCTAGATAATGTTTTTAGACAGAGCCCAGGCTCTTTAAGCTTGGATCAGGGACCTGTTGAGAGAACAGACATTACCAGGCAGAGCTGACTGAGTGGCAGATTTCTGAGGCCGCTGATACGCAAGATCTTGTTGTACTCCATGCTGAGGTGAGATAGGCTGCTGCACTTCTCCAGCCCACGGATTTCGCTGATGGAGTTATCTAGGTCGTGAGGAAACTGGTCAAGGTAACAACTGGAGAGACGACAGTGTTTATGGATTAGTCACTTTTCATGGTTTTAATCATATTCACTTCAGGCTGTGTTCAGAGCTCAGAAGTGTGTGCTGTGAGAATTGAGGATTTACAGTAACACTGTAATCACCAGACCTATTTATGGGCTTTTCAATAGTTATGTGAGAGGTATGTACATGTTCCTATCTGGTATTAATCCCATCAAGTGGGGAGAAAAAATGCACAGTTGTTAACACTGGGTATTACCAGTGAATACTTGTGATCGGAATTCATGCATCATTTCTGCAGGAGGAAAATTGTTCACATTTACTATGTCAGTCTTCTGCTTCTTTTGTTTTCAAGCAGAAATGATTTGAACCTTCCGATCGCCTGGTCTACTGATGAAACTTGAACGTGAACTGGAGCAAAAAGTTTGAACAATGAACGAGAGATGAAACAACGAAAGAAGCTACAGGCAATTCCTTTAGCCTAACCCGACCACTCAGCCTTGGAATGATTAGGTATTATCCAGCTAGGTCAATAGGGGCCGGATCACATGACTAGCGTCGGGCCTTCAGTTTAGGCTTGCTTTGCCATTGTTTTTCTATTAAAAGAACACGTTATGCCTCCGTTCCGACCTCAGCGTCGAGAAGTGGTCAAATCAGGTGTTGTAACGCTCCGCTCAAAGTTCGTTTAAACAAACTTTGACCCCTTTGCTGATGACCTTTCCGAGCGTTAACCAATGATTTTACAGCGTGACGTCCTGGAACATGGGTGACCCGACACCGGCAAGAAATATATTTAACGATTTAAATATCATGATTATATCAACTTAAAGATCCAACAGAAGTCAAAATGGAGGACAAAATGGAGAAGCTTATACTGTGTGTGTGTCAGGTTTTTCAGAGTTGTATGACACCATTTCAAAGTGGTACCATGACCTTGATATAAAAAATAAGTAAGAAAATCCAATTTTAAAAATGGTGTATGCGTAAAGTTGTCTCAAAGCTTTGCTGAAATGGTTTGAAAGTTGTTGAGATAATAAGTAGGTTATTTGAGGTTCTGCATTTGTCTTAGCCTATTTGCTTTCACGTTTTAAAATAACGCTCCCATTTGGACACTTGCCATGTGGAGGACTGAGCGGTACATCAGGCCTGCGCTGAGTGTTGTGCTGTGCCCTGATGCTGGTCATGCGAATCGGCCCTAACGCAGTTGTCGTACGTTGCAGCATTGGGACACTTTTGCACTCACACTACAAATATTATGTGGTCTCATGCATCCCAGACCACCTTCGAAGGTGGTTTGAGTGCTTGGATCACAATGTGTCCCTGAGACACACAGGATTCCATTCACACCTGTACTTTGCACTGTCCACTTATGATCAGATCACCCAGGACGCGTGTTAATGCCAGCTGTAAACAGACCCATAGGTATGTCTCAGTTAAACACAACTCTTTACTGGGATTTAAGTGCATTTGTATTGTGTGATCTCGCCAGTACTAAGTCCAAGCTGACAGCATGATAGAATAACATGCTGAAATGTACGTTTTAGTCTTAAAACAACAAAAAAAAACAACAACTGAATGTCACTTTTGTATAAAATATAATAATATAACAATTTACATTTACAATATAATTATATTTGTGTTATACAGGCTTGTTTACAGAATAATCAAGAGCAGTTAGTGGCACAACTGTCTCTTGCATGAGGACAATCCTACAGCGTGGTACTGTCACACCACACCACCATGTTTATTCCTTATTTAAAGGTTGTATAGTTGCACGTGACATGAGGCAGCTCACATTCGATAAAGAGATGGTTATGATGAAGAAATGGTGATGCACCTGAGGCTAAATACAAAAGGATACAGTCTAGAATTAGCTTGCGAAGAGAAGTATAGGCTGACAAATCCTTCATTGAAGAAATGTGGTTGTGAGAGAAATCCACTTCCTGCAGAAAGGATTGAAGATGTGGTTATGATTGTAGAGAAAAATAACTGTAATTTGTAACAAAAGTATCGATTTTCACAGCTTTACGTGACTAAAGATCACCATTTTTCATCTGACATCAGTGCAAATGCACTCTGAACATTGTATTATGGGTTACAAGAAATGAGTTCATTTTAAATGTTAAATCCTCTAGAATAAAAAAATCCCTAAGTAAGACACAGGTCTAAGTGAATACAGAAACATTTCTTCTTATTTTTATTAGATGAAATCTAGAGAAAACTCTGATCTGAATCACCCTATCGGGGGACATGTAGTACATAAACATACAACTCACTGTCTACATTATTAGGAACATTTGCAGACCTGCACATTTGTGCAATTGTCTAATCAGCCAATCATGTGGCAGGAACATCCAGTTCTTGCAAAAGGTAATGCCATTTTGATGAGAAAGGGTTAGAGGAGAATGTCAGACTGGTTTGAGCCAACAGCTGTCTTTACAGCCGTGGTGAGCAGAAAAGCATTTCAGGTATGCTGAGATGCTTTTCTCAAGAGGTAGATGGAGAAGACCACGTCAACTCCTTCAGTGAGCACAGCGAGGATTAAGTCCTCAATCTGTTCCTAAATATGTAAACTGCACTTAAACATAAGAAACTCTACATGTTCCAAAACTTTTGACTGTAAGTGTATACGGCTCGACAACCTTGAACTCTTATAAGAACCAAGACATTTCTCAAAGAATTCGCTTCCCCTGTCTGATGTCAGGTCTCACCTTGAGATTTTTAGGTGGTTGGAATCCAAAGAAGTCGGAGATTTCATTGTGGGAAGCATCGAGTATGATAAGATATGGCATGTGGCTCACGCAGGATAAATCTACCAGTCACAAAACATTAAACGCACAAAGCACAGGAGAGGGATGGATTAACAACAGCTGCAGACTGTGTTTTTTTTTTTTTTTTTATCCAGGTTTGAAGGGCAAGGACATTTATCCTGGGGATATAAAGCAGATGCCTGACAAAAGATGAATAAACGTGTAAAATGTTACAGTTTTATCATCAGTGTTTCTAAGACAAATAAATAAAAAAAAAATTTGTACCTTTTATTTTATTGTTGGGGAGTTCAAGTTTTTGAAGATGGATGTAATTGGACAAAATGGACACATTTTTCAAGCTTTTCCTCTGGAAAAAAGGAAATTCACAAAGAACAAAATGCAGGGTTACAAGTACATTTTCCTTAAATCATTTTCATCACTACTTATTTATAGACACACATAAGACGATCTTTGATCAGTCAACCACATCACCACGTCAGAAATTATAGGTTTTACTCTGTTAAACAGCATATTTTTAAATCCTTTTAGTGTCTGAATGAGCTGTTACTATAGAAACAACAGTGTATCAGAACGAGTGCATTAATATTAACCTCATTCACGTTCGTCGTTCACGTTACAGCTGTCCGAGCCATGCTGTTATACGGAAATAACGCACACCTTCTGACCAATCAGATTCGAGTATTCAACAGCATTTTGGTGTTACATTGTATTACGGTATGTACCAAAGTGTGTTATTCCACTTATAACACAGTGATTTGGCAACAACTACAATTTGTAATACATTTATGAACAACAAGGAATCATTTTTAATTGTTCACAGCTACATATAATGGTTCAGGGATTCAACTGCACCGTTGTATCAGATGATATAACATTCATCAAGTTGTTAGGCAGTCATTTCAGGAATTACATCATTTAATTATAAAATGAAATTGTTTAACTTAACTACCAAATTAAAAGTCCCATAATCATAAATGATTGCTTTTTCAATGTTGCCTCTGACTCTACAATGGTTATTTTATTTTGAGTTGTGTTGCACCACATGAAGAGCAGGATGGTGGTGCAGTGGGTAGCGTTGCTGTCTCGCAGCTGCACAATCTCCAGTTCGATCCCGAGCTCATGTTACTGACTGTGTCGAGGTTCATATGGGTTTACTCCAGGTTCTCTGGTTTACTCCCAAAAACATGCCAGTGTCCCTGGGATAGGGCTCTGGATCCACACTGACCTCGACCAGGATAAAGCGGTGACTTTGCGTGAATGAGTGCTCCATTTAGTTTTGTATATACAGCTGAACAATTTAAAGGTCCACTGATTGTAACCACCGGAATACCCCTTTCCAAGTGTGCATTAGAACATACGGTGGCTGTCAGGTGCCTGTAGCATACTTTCAGATACGTACATTCACGCTCCCTTGCATTTTTCGTGTTAAATAATAAGTATGATTCTCCATTTTACACAATTTGGTTTCTGAAACTTGTTATCCAGCACCAACAAAGACTGATTCCTCTTATTATTTTTTTTCTTCCTTCCTTTGTTTTACTTTGTCATCCTTCCGGATTCATGCTGCTCCTCAAAACGTGGAAGGTGCTCACTAGAGGTTTGTCCATTCTGGGCTACTGTAGTGGCGCAACATGTCAGCTCTGCAGAGGTGGACCCGCTCCCTATGTATATATAAAGGGCTCATTCTAAACTTAGGAAAACACAACGATTCAGTTTCAGTTGATTATACACTAATGAAAACATACTTATGAATGCTATATTCCATTTCTGCTAATAGACCCCGCCCTAAATCCTACATAGTGGACCTTTAATAAAACTCATAGAAATCTTAGCTCTGATTGAAACCTTGACATAAGATTCATTCTGACAGTCTGGTAACAACTCTACTCTTGATATCATTGTTTTATTACTATATAAAAAAAATGCTAATGCACGCACACCTTCCCTTTGAGGAACTATTTTACTGTGGATGGATCTGCTAATACGGTACTTTTTAAATTTTTGAATATTTCGCTTTTTTTCCTCAAAAATTCTTGCAGGTTTCATTTTGATTATTGAGGTTATGTTTAGGTTTAGATTTAGGTCCTCGGTCCTCACAATGATAGTATGAATGTGTGTTTACATGTGTGTGTACTTGTTAGGAGAGAAACTGTTGTATTTATCCAACAGAGTGAGGACATTTTGGTTGGTCCTCACTTCTTAAAAGGGCTGTTTGAGGGTTATGACTTGGTTTTAGGGTTCAGGTTAGAATTAGGTTTAGGTTAGGGTCAGAGTTGGGGTTGGAGTTGGGGTTTGGCATGTAGTTGTAATAGTGTAAGGGGCTGGGGAATGCATTGTCAGTGAGTGTCCTCACAAAGATAGATGTACGTGTGCGTGTGTGTGTGTGTGTGTGTGTTGCTCACAGGTATATAGAGGGACAGGTAGACATGCTGTAGACCTGTAGCTGAGTATCCCGGATTGGAGAGATGTTTAGACACTTCATCTTCAGTCAGTTCACCATCCTTTCCAAAAATAAATAAATATATACATTTATTGTTGTTGTTATTATTATTTGTAGTAGTAGATCTAGTAGTTGTAGTAAATATAGTAATACTACTACTACTAGTTCTACTACTACAAATAATAATAATAACAACAATAACAATAATATAATAATAATTATTATATATAATAAATATAATAATAATTATTATAGTAATAATAACAATAATTGTTGTTGTTATTATTATTTGTAGTAGTAGAACTAGTAGTTGTAGTAAATATAGTAATACTACTACTACTACTACTGATAATAATAATAATAATAATAATAATAATGAGGAAGAAGAAGAGGAATTGCAAAAATAACATTGAATTCAATCAACTAAAACAATCAATTCAATAAATATTTACCTACTTCACAAGTACTTATCACTTATCACGTGTAGGTACGAATTCAGTAATATAGTTAAAGCCACGAAACATCAAACTTAAACTAAATTATTTAAACTGAAATAAATAAATAAATAAATAAATAAAACCGCGCAAATATTGCAAACACATCACACTGAAACTAAAATTCAGTAAAACTTTGTACCTCCATGCCTTTTTGCTCCTCTTCCTTCTCTTTTACCTCAGCCTGAGGACTTCCTAATGTTGTGTTTCTGTCGTCTTGGTCCCATGACTCAGGGGAATTTAAAGCTGTTTGGCAGGTCGAAACAACCGTCGACGCCTGATGAACAGAAACAGGCATTTAGTTTATTTAAACTTAGTTTGTTTGTTCAAAAATAAATAAATAAATAAATTTTCCGTCACTGAAGTGCATTTTTGGACAAGAAATGAACCCTGGAGCTAATGCTAATCGACAGAGAGAGAGCGCGCCTCAGGCTAGCACGCGAAGCCGTTGCCTAGTAACCGTGCTGAGAGAAGGTGAGAAAAGCGCGCGCGACCTGCTATCCACCTAAACACACACTTAAACTCTGTAATATCTTTTAACAATTTACAAAATAATACAACCAAGAAGATTAACTGATATTAAGAAAATAAACACCTATAAATTATTCGTGTATATAGGCTATTTCTGGTCATTATGTCTGTATTTATCCGTTCATTTATTTACCATGCTACCACGGGCGTCGCCACCATTATAGCTGGGGGGGCGTGTCCCTCCCACATTTCATATTCGGTTGGACCCCCCCACATTTAACAGAGAATATGAGTTCACCCAGCGCGGTTTCTATTTTTTCGTGAAAGACTTCATTCCACTTGACAGACATGAGAATACACACACCACTGAAATTCCACTACGTTTCCATGGTTACCTGCAACAGCTCAGCACACGCAGGTGAAGTGAGTCGTCAGTGCAGCCACAGACAGTAAAGCTGCTCGGTCCTGGAGGAGGTGACGTCAGCCCCATTCCCTTCTCACAATGTCCAACTTTTGCTAAAACCTTATTCTTTTGTTATAAGCCCTCAAAGTGAACCCAAGGCCACGTTAAATTAATGTTCAACTAAACAATGAAATATTCGGAGTCGCCTCAGCTTTGCCTTATTTACTGTAAGTAACAGGAGGGGATTCTGGGTTGATCAGTTGTTTGCAATATTTGCTCCCCAGACACAGTGAACACGAGGAAATCCTTTACAAAGAAGCGGAAAGTAAGTCAGAATGTCTCCACAGGACAGGGTTTTTTTTACCCCCAATGGAAATGTTAAAATGCAGTTAGCTGGCTAGTCAGTGTTAGGAGATGGATCAGCTAGCTTAATGTTAGCGATCATTACATCCAAACCCAGTAGCTTAGCATATTGTAACGCCAAGAATGAGGCCAAGTCGCTCTGATGATATTTATTGATTCCCTGTTGGGACTTGAAATTGCACACAGTGAGTGA
>JAQQZX010000004.1:2622664-2632889 GCA_030068355.1 Notoglanidium maculatum
GAGAGACAGAGACAGAGAGAGAGAGAGAGAGAGAGAGAGAGCGCGAGACAGAGAAAGAGAGAGTTAGACAGAAAGAGAGACAGAGCGAGAGAGAGAGAGTGAGACAGAGAAAGAGAGAGAGTGAGACAGAGAAAGAGAGAGAGAGAGACAGAGCGAGAGAGAGAGCGCAAAACAGAGAGAGAGAAAGAGAGAGAAAGAGAGAGAGAGAGAGAGAGAGAGCGAGAGCAACACAACACTTCTGTCTCTAACGCTTTACTATTACAATCACTGTACAACACTTCATGCCATTCTGATCTAGGAAAATAATCAGCAACGAGAGTTAGTTACCTTTCCAAAGATAATTATTTTACAATAACAGCAAGTCCTTTAAGTGTTCTATTCCCCGTCCATCACAGCAATTTCCAAAAACAATACTTTTTGTCCATTTATTGTTACATGCTATGTGGTAGAAGTTAGCTCTTATTATTGTTTACATTATAGCAGCTATAAATGTTCATTCCCTCTCCAGCCTCTCTCTCTCTCTCTTTTCTAATCTACCTTGCGGTTCATAAGATGTCGTGTTACTGAGAACCGTAAAGCGTTAAGCTTCTATTACGGTTTTACCTCTGATCCAAAGCACAGGACCCGGAGACTCCTTCCATAAAAGTGAAATAAACATCTCCTTACAGAAAACACCAATTTTGACGATTACACACGTTTTTGTGTATGCTGTATATGCCCCTGTGTAAGTTGTTACTATAGAAACAAGACCGTATTCGAACGAGCGCATTAATATAACCCTGCTGTTATAGGAAATTAATCAACACCTGACCAATCAGAATGGAGTATTTAAGAGCGCTGAGGTATAGTGAATGATGATGCAGTATGTGTAGAGCGAGAGGATGATCTGAATGATCAGATGTGAAGTGTGTATGTTACCTAGCAAAGTCCAGATCGGCCTCGCGTGACATGGTGATGTTGGTGAGGTTCTGCTGGATCACAAATATGTTCCTGCACATCTTCTTAATACCAGACTCGCTGATACGCTTGAAGTACTGCGCTCCGTTGATCAGAATGCAGGAGATCAGGTGACCCAGGCCTGTACACACAGCGAGAGGGAACATCGTCACCAAGCACTAGCTTTCTCTCATTCCTCTTTAACAATTGTGATGTTCAGTTGATATTCTGTTATGTTTTTTTTTTTTAATTTTGCGGAAAAAGCACAGGAGACAGCAGTTCTCTGTGACAAGCTGTGGCAGAAAACGGAATTTTAACAGAGGAATAATGCAGGGGAAAATATTTACTTATAACCTTATTGGAATTACAGCCTGGAATGCAGTACATTTCTTATAGTCTCTTTTAAGAAAAAAAAAAAATCACAAAAGACTAGAAAAGTTTACATGCAGGAAAGTAGAAATGTTTACTCGCTGTTCTGTAAATTGCAGGAGAACAGATGTTACGTACAGTAATTAGTAAGAAAGTGTGTGTGTAAACTTCTCTAGCGTCTAAATCTT
The DNA here is from genome assembly GCA_030068355.1 of Notoglanidium maculatum. Taxonomy (NCBI): domain Eukaryota; kingdom Metazoa; phylum Chordata; class Actinopteri; order Siluriformes; family Auchenoglanididae; genus Notoglanidium; species Notoglanidium maculatum. Next base: position 2,624,158 of record JAQQZX010000004.1, read on the forward strand.
AGCTAAAACAGACCTCCTGGAGCTCCACACACACACACACACACACACAGTACAAGTGGTGCAGGAGAGCAAGCAGCATTTTTTATAACTGTTAAATCTGACACTTCGTTGTAAGACTATTCAAGCTATTTTCCTTTCAGAGAAATAACTTAAAGTGCCGTTTTTCATCTTAAAATTAAAACCCACCAAAAGATTCCTACTGTGAGATGGATGAAGGGGGCGGAGCTTCTACAGGCAGCCAGATAATATCAGACAGGACAAAACGCGCACGCACAAAATACTGCGATGCTTAAATGCGGAGTTCCTTCACAAACTAATTAAGAGGATTCACAGCAGCTTGCTTGAACACCTGTGCAATCACAACGATATATTAAGGACTATTTTGTGTAGATTTGCGGTATACAATCCCAGTTAAGTCCATTTTAGCTTGTGTGGCGTATGAGCCTGAGACCATTCACTCTAAACTTCTAAAAATCTATTCTTAGATGCCAACTATCGTTTTGTTTTTACAGCACACTCTTTATAAACTTTTATAGACACTCTTCAACCTGTCATATACAATCTGCCCATAATAATCTGCAATTTATTCCCTACATTATGAGCTTATTAGCCCATGGATGATTACGAGAACGGCTTTACTCAAAGAGACATAAAACGCACGCACGCACAACAAAAAAAAAGCGCACACACACACACACACACACACACACACACACCCTCGAAGATGTACTGGAACTTGTGCTGCTGCAGCGCGGCTGTCATCACTTCCTCAACGGCGCTGAAGTCTTTATTCAGCTTGACCACCAGGGGGTCGTAGTCCATGCTGGCGGCGTTGGCCACGATGGCGTAGTTGCCCTGCTTGGCCAGGGGGATGAGATAGTGGAAGCAGTGAACCCTGTAGACAAAGACGCACAATCGCTATGTTTATCAGTGTGGAGATTTTTTTTAAACTCGTCACGTTCACAAATATATTTTGTATCGCCCGAGTCACGTCCGAGTAGATAACGTGGAACATGTGCACACTGATATGTTGGAAATATCGTTACATCTTCTTAAACCAGTACAGTGAACCTTCTGCGTTTTAAAAAAGCAGACCAATGAGACATGGCAGCAACATATCAGAGCAACGCTCGATCTGCATTGATGCATACTGACATCACTTCCTGCCCACAAACACAATGTTTGTTACTTTCCAGAAACCTCCACCTAATGATTCATTTGCTGCAGACTTTTTAACTATAACAAAACGACCTATAAGATGAGGGTGAGAGCGGGTGTTTTTCCCGCTCGACCGAGACGATGATACGTCCGTAATGACCGCCTCCGGCTACACCTTCATCAGTCTCACATAAAACAGCCCAAGTCTCCGCCACCATTAAAAAGCTATGAGTGCCGCCACCCGGCCACCAAACCATGAAGCCTCCATCTTCTCCTCCCCTGGCTTAATTTACTCCCGAGCACTGTCAAGGGAAATTTGCTTGATAGGAAAAGTCAATAACGTGTGACACGAGAGCAGGGAGTTATTGTTTCCGAACCATCAAATAGGAGCGCATAAGCTAATCATTATCAGGACTGGGGGAGCGGCAGAGCTCGGTGTTAATGTGCGCCGAAAGGAACATTTCGCTTAAAATAACAGCGCAGCAGCTAACGGTGTCCGGTTAGCATTGTTAAATGTGTAAAGCGATTTTAACGATACACATCAACACAAAATAGCATGTTTAAAGAAAGTGGGATCTGGTAATTGAAACGGTTTCCTCCGTTACCCACAATGCTGTGCTCATAGTGGAGCTTGTGCTTCTACCTAAAGAGAGCAATGCAGCGGCGCTTTAGTCGTTTAGTCTGTCCGGCTCCCTCACCTCCTCATCTGTACACTCTGATCAAACAGATCGGCAGCCAAAGCTTCGGCATTCATGCTAACATGCCGAGTTATACTTCTGTGTTGAATCTACGGCGTAGGATACGGCATTGACCGTCGTGTAGAGTGAAGCGTTTATACTTGTATGTGCTGCTTGTCCCCTCTAGGAGGCGCTTTTGCCTGAAACACACCAGAATTTACAGATTTAATGCACAGAAGAAGAGCGATGCGACTTCCGTGTTTCGCTGTAGAAATAATAAATAATAACGTGAACAAAATGATGTTTTGAAACAAATTTACTGGGGAAAAAGAAACCGTGTGAATAATTATAAGCCAGGTGAATTCTCACTGAAAGCATTTCGGAAGTGTTTTGACCCTTCTGTATTCAGTACGAGCGGCCCGAAGCACTTCCAAGACTTTTTAAGACAACAGAAAGAAAAAAAAACATTTTCGCTACAAAAACAGCAACAAAAATTCTATTGAAGCAGTTCCTATTTTTTTTTTTAAATTCATACATACGCATACACGTGCGTGCGCGTGTGTGCACAAGAGAGAGAGAAAAAGACACTAATGTGCCTAAGGGATATGATAACAATACACACCTGCTCTAAAATAATGTATTTCTCTGTTACAAAAGTGTATTTCTTATTTATAGTGTGCGTTAAACACACCTTTATCACTTGATGCTATTGTAACTGTGCTAGCATCAGCGCGATACACAACCGCTAACTTCTCAGAAATAATGAAAATGTCGCAACCTCCAGAATCACTAAACACGTGAGAAACATTTCAATATAATTCTATTCAGGGTGGAGTTTTTCCTTTAAGCAGTGTAAATGGCAAAAGTAAGGAGAAGTACTAGCGGGATCTCGGACACGCTTTCACCTGTGAAACATGTTCTTTATTCACGTCTTTATTGTTTTGGGCCAGTCCTGCGCCTCAATGTGGCACACTGTGCTGGATTTTCAGGAGGAAATCCTTAATTAACAACTTAAATTCAATTCAAGTCCACCTGGATCCTGGCTTCAAGATGTTGGTGCTGTTTACGTGACGTGACGTTGGACCTACCTGACCTCCAGGTGCAGCACGAGCAGGCAGCGGTCTGCGATGTCCTGGAAAGATCTGGCGAGGTCTGACAGCGTCTGCAGGATGTGCTCCCGATTGCGTGCGCTCTCACTGCTCGCCTGTATGTCCGAGCCTGGGGACGCACCTGAGAACACGCGCGCACACGCACACGCACACCATTATGACTTAATCAGACACTCAAAACAAACTAAAAATACAGTTTATATTACATGACACAAAGCTCACGCACGCACGCACTCTCTCAGACTGACCCCTAGGCTTCACATACTGCATACATTTTAGAAATTGATTCCTTTTCTTTAAAAAAGTGCCGGACAGCCTTGGCGTGGACAGGGATGGATAATGGGGCATTCTGCGCCACAATTGGTTGGTGTGTGTGTGTGTGTGTGTAAATCGATGGCCATAAATTACACTACAGCAGATCAGAAGTAGAGAGACTTTGGCATCACGGCTCAACTAAGAGCCATATTAGTCAATGAGTCACAGGGACGCACACGGATGCAGAGTGACTACTAATAGTGCAAGTGTGTGTAGTAGTAGTAGATCAGTGAGAGAGAAGGCATGGTGATAGGCATTGACTAGCTGAAACTATTCACGCCATCTCTCTGAGCTTTTAACGGTCTCACGCGCACCATCCAAAGCACAGACACATGTTTATCTGCATGGATGAAAAGGAGCTACGATTTTTTTTTTCTTACTGAGTATGATGTATTGTGAGTGATGTATTGAGTGATGTATTGAGTGATGTATTGAGTGAGTAGACCACCAGAACACAACCTAAGCCCAATAAATCTACATTAGGGTTTTAAAAACAGAGCTTGCACCCATGGCTCAGTGATGCGAGATGCAGGAATTTGTCGTTTCCCCTTAAAGCAAAGTGTTCGAGTGATTTCAGAGAAAGGATTTAGAAGGGATTTAGTTATTTCTGTTGTCCTTTAAAGCTAAGTAACACTGAAATAAAATCTTGTCATGAGCGGTGAAAGAGCGCATGCTGAGCCGCGGGTTGCAGATCACGGCAGCTCAAAGAGGACTCGCTTTTGGATGCTACTCATGCTGGAGTTGAAAGGAAAAACAAACAAACAAACAAACAAACCAGTAGATGCCTCCAGAGCCAACAAGTCCGTTCCTTCTTGTTTTTGTTTCTCATTAGTACGCCAGAAATATCCTTAAAAGGAACAATAGAGAATATTTTGATGTCTTACTAACACAAATAAGGTGTAAACTTGTGCAGATGATAAACATTAATATTTTAAGCCACTGTCTCAGAGCAAGTTTTTTATGTAGCTGACCAGTCCAAAATATTTATGTTTGTATTTTCATCAGCCTCCTGTTGGTCTTCTAGCTAAGTCTAGTTATCCGCTGTATGTTTTAGGGGGCGGAGCTTTGCGTACTTGGGTGGAAATGTGAGCGGGTTCAGTGAGCAAAAAAAGAATAAGAATCTGAATCTTATCTATCTCCACCCGTTTAACCATTAGAGACCTTTTCTTTCCCATACATTTACCGAACTGTTGCTTTGTTTCTGTCGGTTATTAAATGCCTCGGAAAAATCTGAAAAACATTTAGAAGATATTGTGGGCGGGTCCAAATGTAAATAGCGGCAGGTGTGTGTGGGATTTCCCTAGCATTACTGATCCTAATTTTGATATGAGTATGTCTTAAAAAATTCATTTTCCATAGGAAATCTGTTCACAACAACAGTTTAATCATCACTACGGGTGCGCACAGAAGTTCGACTTTGTGTGTTTGCTCCTTCGCTAAGTTAATTAAGAAGCTCCTCTTTAAGCAAACGGAAGACAGATAAGGCTCTATTTGACGTGTGGGATTAAAAACACGAGTGATGAAAAGCAAATATCATATGGGTGACTGTGTGATTAAATATACCGCTCATCCCGGCTCATATGGGAGCGAGCTCCGAGTCCTGAACAGACAGCAGGCTTTATCAGAGTCTGTTAATAACCCCGCCGTAGCATCCCTTTGTTTTCGGGGATGCTGGCGAAAAACCTTTTACTATAAATCAACTCCCTGTCAAGTTTTCCATTAACGAACACTTTTCATTAACCGTGCTGTATTTACACAGCAGACGTTCGCATTCCTCTGAGCATTAACGCTGAATACTTACAGTATTTAATATGCATTAATGAAATATTGCCCAAAAAAAGAATGACTGACTTGTGAAACTTCAGCTTCAGTTTGAGACGTGATAAAAGCGTCCTATCTGTATCCGCATGTCAGAATCACCGGCTCCATCGACGTCACAAAAATGTAATTAACCAAAGAAAAAAAATTTTAACCAGCTAAAATGAAAGCACGATTTTTTTTTTGGATATTGTATTAAATCCCAAATTACATACTATTGCTCAAAGTTATCTGAAGAGGTACACTTTTTATTTTTCATACTATTTAGTGCACAGATATGAAGTTTGGGAGGATACACACACCTCTCTCATTAGAGATTATCTGAATAGACTCATAATGACGAGAGGGAAAAGAAAAGCGCAGTAATTTCTAGGTAAAGTTCATTTCCTGAGATGCTCCACCTGCTCACGCAGAGAAAACACACACACACACACACACTCACTCTCACACACACATATAATCCATATTGAAGGTCTGCTTGTGAATATTAATGACTAGTGGGCGGGGTCAGTGAAAACACACTGCGAGTTGGGGGGGCAGAGAAAAGCAATTCTACAAAAAAAACACTGAGTATATTATTCATTATATATAAGGCAGGATTTTCAGAATAAACAATAATAGTACACGTTCTCACTCCATGCCCTGAGTAGTACTACAAGGCATATTACTGATTTAAGACCAAATGTGTATATTCCTCAGACAGAAAAGAAAGGGGAAAAGTAAACTGTAATTAAAGTGAGAAAACAGAAATGCTTTTTTTTTTTTTTTTTACCGTCTCTTACAGTTTTGGACTGCAGCCACATACACGCTATCTTAAGCACAAAAAAAACCTAATTGGATGTAAAAGCAATTGGCAATTAACCCTGAAACGTGGGTTACGTGGTTTAAATTTGGAAGTGTGAACACGTGCGTTAAAAAAAAGTATGCTTTTGGCTAGCAAGCCGCTTGCATCTCAAATCCTGGCATGAAAAGCATTCTCTGATCCATCATCATCATGCGCTGATACAGTCATGTGTGCGGACACGTACGTGTGTGGACATATTCGCTCTGGCTGGTGTGTGTGTGTGTGTGTGTGTCCTGCTGGGAGATCACAGTGCAAGGGAACCACTATTTTTCCTCCCTCAAAGCCCGTCCCCCTTTGATGATGCGATCAAGCCTGCGCCGCATGGAGCCGCCAATTTGGAATAGCGAACACGCCGCCATCTCCCTCCAGACTGGCACGTCAGAGCCACTCTTCTTCCCGCCTCTTTGAGTTCAATGCTTTTTGCATGTCACTTTTTTTCTGTCTGTGTTACGAGTTTATTCATTTGTTTTGAAATCGTATCCTGCCGGAGCGTCTGTCGACGCCATCTGTGGGAAGGAGGACCCTCGTAAAGAGAGTAGGAGAGTGTTAAAGAAGTGACAAAAGTGCTTTCTGAAATTCCGCGTGATGTGATATAACCTGTTTATAAATATCCGTCTGCCTTTCCGAAAGGTTGAGGAGGATCCGTTTAACTAAAAGTTGGCACTGAAACTTTTATCTTTTATTTTGTTTACAGCTAGTGATACATGTTGGAGGAGTACCAATCACCCGTCTTAGCGTTCATTTGAATCTTAAAGCGTTTTTTTCGGCACTAATTACTTCCACCGCGGCGTTGGCACTCAGACTCATGTCCTGAATATTAGACGAGGGGGTGTTCAGACTTCTCAGCCAGAGAATGACAGAAACTTTTTTACACTTGGTCTGAATCCTGAAGTCTGTACTTAGGACTGATTTGGGGGCGGAGCTTATAATCACAGGTAGATAGGGAATTTGTTCTGATATCGCAATTCCATATGCAGGTTTACAACATGTTAAACACTGGGTTCATTGATTTGTTTTTTTTTGTTTTTTGTACTAACAATCACACGGAGCAAAAGAGCACTTTTTGGACGCATGGCACGGCACGGCATCGTACAGGAGTACCTGTGAACGAGGAGCCGTTCTCGGTTCTGATTAAACGGCACAGGGTCGGAGCTCAAGCGTGAAACTGACCTTGGTTGCTGGTCATCAGTCAGCCAGAGGTTTAAGAAGCACAAAGCCCTTAAAGACAACTCTTTACTTCTTAACATATCGTGAAAGCAGCAAAAAGTTCCCTGAAACATACAATAATTATGACCTCTGTAGCCTGAACTGGCAGTAATCCCAGAGCAAGAGCGAAAGAAAGAGAGAGAAAGACTCATGAATTATGCATGTGCTCATCTGAGAGTGTTGATTATTCATCTACAGTAACAGCACTAACATCTGCATAAGGAGAGCTCAGCTCTGCTGGCTCGTGACCTCTGACCCCTGCACTGTGCCTCCGTGGCTACAGCTCAGTCAGCGACTCGGCCCTCGGGACGTCCAGGAAGGAAGAAGAAAGTTTTTTTTTTTTTTAAAGTAAGAAGTGAGTGAAGCGATCATTTAAGGTTAAGACAAAGCGTGTATGTCTTTCTGTGTGTGTCTGTGTGTGTCTGTGTGTGTGTGTGTGTGTGCGTGCATACATTTTCTTAATAGTAGCACTGAAGGCAGAACAAGATGCACATCACTTGACCTCCAATTTCTTTGCACAGCACCAAAGGCTACAGAGCTACAAAGCGCTGCGTTTGTTTACTCGTTACAAACGGGTCTCCAGAGACACATCCAAAACACGAGTTAGTCTTAATTAAGGTGCACCGCTAAAGCTCAGGACCATTAAAGTCTGTGAATAGGGAGGGGAAAAAAGCCTGGAGGTGTCACAAACACACACACATACACAAAATCTAGCATTAACTCATCCCCACGATGCTAGCTCGACTTCTAAATGTTATTCACGATCAACATTACTAGCATGTGAGGGAGGTAAAATATTTCAAAGGTCATCTGAAGTGATACAGCCCAAAGGCCTTTTACAGAAGTTACAAAAGAGAAATCCTGATTGGAGCAGCTAAATCCAATTGTATTGTATCGTAGCAGATTCAGTGCTTTTGTCACATATCTTATGAAATGAAAACTGAATCGTTGCAGATGAAGTGGTATTGTAACATGCGGGATCGTTGCCTCATGACTCTGATTCATATCACATTGTACCCGATTCTGTGGCGTCGACACATGTCGACTTGTTTGCTTATGAACCAAGTTATAGCGTATCGTCGCAGATTTGAGTGGTATCATGGAACAGTGAATCATGTCAACCGTAGAATCAGACACAGTGGTACCTTAACATACTGAATCATTTCCTTATGAATCTGAATCATGTCGTATAGTATCGGCATCAGTAGTATCATAAAAAACTTTCTTTTGAAAGGAATCATACCATATTGTACCAGATTCAGTGGTTTCATGAAATATTGAATCATGCTCTAATGAATCTGAATCACATCGTATAGTACCGGATTCAGTCTTATGAATCTGAAATTGTATCATATAGTATCAGAATTGGTGGCATCATGAAATATTGAATTTTTCCCTTAGGAATCTAAGTCATATAGTATAGTATCAAATTCAGTGGCATCATAAAATAATGACTCGTTTTCTTATTAATCAGACTCATATAGTATAGTATCAGATTCGTGGGCATCATGAAATAATGAATCATTTCTTCCATCCATCCATCCATTATCTATAGCGCTTTATCCGTCTGGGTCGCGGGGAAGCTGGAGCCAATCCCAGCATCTT
>JAQQZX010000004.1:2638841-2651958 GCA_030068355.1 Notoglanidium maculatum
ACTGTGTGGATATAATACAGTATAAATATAGCAACACAGAAACTGATCGTATTGGTTGCAAATATGTTGAGAAACTGGGAGAAATTCTAATGTATTTATTTGGACTAACTATAGATATTAAACAACATTTTTATTTAATGGCAAAGTTCCTCAAAAGCAGTTCGACATTTCCAGTGTTTATATTTCATGTTTTAATTTTAACCCGGAGTTACAAGGTGAATAGGTGATGAATCAGCTTCATGTTAGTGTGGTGTGATGGGATCACATTAATCCTTGTGGCACCTTAAAAATGAAGTTACACTTTTTACCCTTAGGTCCCAAAGTGGTCCCTCTCATAAAAGTGTAATAAAAATGTTGTCCTTTTTGTCATAAAAAGGTCATTTTTTTCAGTGGGAAAAACACAAAATATGCAACATTTTCCAAAAATGAGGTGCAAAGTGGAATATTTGCGATGAGGTGTTTACAGCCTTGACGAGGCCAATAACTGATAACAGCATTGATTTTGATGCATTATCCTGCCACCACTCTTTATCAATCCCAACACACCAAGACCTTTTTTTGTGGTGTTTGGCTTTTTTATTGCCAAACATTTTGCAAGGTTAAAGAACCAGACCTCCATCGAGACTTTAGCTCTGCTGCCCCTGGTGGTTTAGAGGGGTCAGTACACCTAAAACCTGTTGTCCCTGTATTTTGAAGGTAGAGGATTAGATTCATTAGGTATGGGAAAACCATTATATGATGTCCGGATTACAGTATATCAAAAATATGTGGTTATAATGGAAGTTAATGGGCCCAAAATAGTCCCGAGGGTAAAGAGTATAGGAGTATAGGCATATCTCCTGTTCTATACACCTTGCAAAAGAGGGGATCATGGAAATTTAAAAATAATAATAAAAAACAAATCCTGGCCAAGTTTCATACAACTAGCCTTTAACCCATTTGGGTCCCAAGGTGCGTCAAAGGTTAAGCAAACACACCAACTCAGTTAACACACTCAGGTTTGTTATACCACAATGCAGGAGGCATCGCGCCTGTTAAGAAGGTAATAATTTCTTGACGATATCCATTAAAAATCTAGGCAACCAAAAGGCATCAAAAGAGATGTGAAACACACAATGCGTACACGCTGATCTGGTTAAGACATGATTAAACACAAGATGTAGAATGTACACAAATGAATACAACCCTTGCACACAAGCCAAAAATGATCACTTAAGAGCAAAAACAACCCCAAAAAATGATAAACGCACGGAGCCAAGAGACACCACGAGCGAGGGATCTAGGCTGCCAGGGGACGTGGACTGCCATGTTGCTCCTTTACAGTAACCCATAAGGGACAAACTTCTATATTCCACATTTTCACAAGCGGCCGCACAGACCCAGCGTGAAGCCCTGCAAGGATGATGAAGAACAAGAAAGGAAGAAAAGGACGAAGAAATAAGAGGGATCGGTGTTTGCTGGTGCTGGATAACAAGTAGGAGAACCTAAATTTTGAAAAATGGCGGATCATACTTATTATTTAGCACGGAAAAAAGCAAGGGAGTGTGAATGTGAGTACTTGGAAGCATGCTACGGGCACCTGACGGCCACCGTGCGCTCTTTAAGGGAGGGGTATTCAGGGGGCTGAATCCTACAAAGCGGACCTTTAAAGGAAACATTAGAGGACATTGTAAAAGAAACAATAACGAAAACAGGACAGGAAAGCAGTAAAGGGAACAGAGTAGAGGAAACTGGAGAGTACAGGAGAGGAAACTGTAAAGGAAGAAGGAAATAGGAGAGGAAACCGTAACAGTTATGGAAACAGTAGAGAGGCAAGAGTAAAGCAAATAGGAGAGGACAGAGAAGGTGAGAGGAGAGAAACAATAAAGGAAACAGAAGAGGACAGGAGTGGAGAGGGGAGAGTAAAGGAAACAGAATAGGTGAAAGGAAAGGAAACAGAAGAGGACAGGAGTGGAGAGGAGAGGGTAAAAGACAAGAGGAGGAAGAAAGGCAGAGGAGACACTGTGATAACAATCTCACGCTCCTTTAAACACAAGACGGCTGGGTTCACCTTCTTAAATGGAGCATGTCAGATAGACAAAGCACAAAGTTTGTCAGAGGAAGACACTGCATGAGCAAGGAGCAGGGGGAAAAGATCAGCCTTACTCTCACCGAAAACAACATGACAACAGCTTTTCAAAAGGAGGAAGAGGTAAATTCTTTGTAAATAAAACACTCCACGTGTATTAAATAAAGCTTCATTAATGGGGTCTTTACGGCGTTGAGTAGCACTGCCTTGTCTCCGTTTTCCTGATGAAACTGTCACGAAGGTTTAAATAATAAAGCCCTGCTGCCCGCTCCCGGTGTTTAGCATCAACAGCTGAGACGGATTGTGTTTTTTGTCCACACCGTCAGTTCAATTATTGCCTTTACGGTTTCAGGCCTGCAGGAGGAGAGCGCACGTCTGAAGCAATTTTGATTGAAAAATAGCCCCGATGCCCCCTCTGTAAACACCGGGAGATTCCTTACAAAGATTTTCGCAACAATTACTGCCTGGTCAAGATTACATTTTATTTCAGGTTTGCCGTTATGCACCGACGGTGGAAGTTTTTGAGCACTCAGAGTTTCCGCTTTATTACAGTTTAATCTCCATTAGTGCCGGGGACAAGACAATAAAAGGTGCAGAAGGGCAATTAAATATTACACAAATGTTCCACCAAAGACCCATATCTCTGAATTTAACGATGTATTAACTGGCAAAGTCTCAGATTGTAATGTGACTCTAAATTAGCGCTTTATTAAAGGCAGGTGGGGGTTGGGGACTAAACGATCTAATCCCGGGACGTGATGTGATGGATATTACTGATACTGCAATTCTGTCTATACGTGCGATTTACGCCACTTTGATATCGCATGGCCGTGCTAGACTGAATCAGGCGCACAACGTAAACAAAAAAACTAAATAACGATACACACACGGTATTTTGCCCTTCCAGCATCCAAATAGCACCACTGTTTAAACCCCTTTAATTTTCAGTGGTTAAAACTACAGATAAAAACCCTCTCTTGGCCACTTCACAGTCTTGGCTATTTCCACTGATGACCGACCCTCTTGATTCCCGAAGCCGTCATGCCTATATAACCAAGAAATACGCTGCATTATTTATTCAGACTCACCCATCATTTAATTATTTGATTATAGGTGCAATGTAAAATATGTGCTCTAATTTGTGATTTCTATGTTCAAACTTTTCTATATATTAAACGACAGGTCGTTTTTGTTTTGATGAGGAAAACGGATGGCCAGATGTAGACAGATCAGTGAGGAACATCCACGAAGCAGGTAACTTCCTGTGATCACTCAAGTCAAACTCCGATCCAAAAGGCGAGTCGAGTCTAACACCAAGTCTGGCCCTTCGTTACCAATTTGTACGCCAGAAATTCCCTTAAAATATACTTCAAACGGGAAGGAAGTGAGTGAAGAGAAACTATTTGACCTTGCTGTGACCCTGACTCTGTTTGGATCAAAGACAAACGGAAAACATAATCACTCAGGCATAAACAAACCGTCTGTTACGGAGAACTCACAAAGCACGAGCTCTCCTGAAGACGTTTCCGTTTTCCTCTGACTGTTACCACGCACTGACACTGGAGACTCCTTCCTTACAAAGGTGATAGACAAATGCATAACCCAGCATTAATCAATGACAGTTCATTTAAAAATGTAATTCTGTTTTTTTCAGCTAGCAACACGCTGGATTTAAGAATGTGGAGCCGAATCCGGGACAATACGGCGTGTGTGCTAAACAGGAGAATGCAAGAACGTGAACAGTACAGTAAGAGTGAAAAGATGTACAACAAAGCGCTACTCCTGTATGGATCCCGTCTGATACGTGACGTTAACGCTGTGATGTTACCCGTCGGAACAGGAGACGCCGTTTGATTCTGATCATGTATTCACAGGAAGTGCATAAAAATACATACTCGGAGGAGCTGCGACGTTCACATTTCAAGAGGATTCCAACACCGCAATTACGGCAAAGCAACAAAGAAGTGCAGGAACGATGTGTTTGACTATTGCCTTGTCTCGTGATGGAGTTTAAAGCAGACAAGACAAACCTTTTCAGCCTCTCATAATAACAACTCCGTGTAGACAGCAAGGCAGTCATTATGTAAATGCACGCAGTTTTCCATTATTTCCTGTTTGAAAAATGCAGAAATCCGCCTGACTGTCACCTCGCCACAGTCTGTGTCACCTGCGTAGGCTGCATATGTTTATGCAAATGGAGGAGTAGCTACTGTATTTGAATAGATTTACATCTCAGGAGCTTATTATTGAAATATGCAATATGTTGTCCTAGCACCATGTGCCGTACGCACAGCACTGCTTCCCCCTCATGTATTTTTTCTCTGTGGCCTTTATGAGTTGTTTAACTTTAGGCTAAAGTGGAATCTGAAGGCTTTACTGTTAGGTACTGAGTGACACGACAGGCAGTGTAGCGCTACGGTGCAGTTAATAACCAAGTGAACAGTACGCTTCTGTAAACAGTACAGTCCAGATAAAGATTCTCGTTATGTGGAGAACAAATGAGCTACAAAAATGCAAACCTGATGCCCTCAGCCTTCAGGGTCAGTGATTACAGAGACAGCGAGCGAGAGATATACTGAGTTAAGTAACGAACAAAATGGATATACTTTATACAACGGTTAGTTCTGGTCTACTAATCTGATTGGTCGAGTGGCTTTCCAAAAGTGCTGATATTTCACATGAGGACACTGGGACGTTTCTCTCTGCTCACCTGTGTGCCGCAGGTAAAATTCCACCTCCTAGTTCAAAACAGGTACCGTGGTAGTGGAAAGGGGCGTACACGCAGGAAGTGTTCTCTCGTCGCCCATCGCGTTGCACATAGGCTCTGGTTGGATCGATACTTTTCAGGAATATAGCTTCTGAATTAAAATATGAACGCTCATCAGATGAAGATGAAAAGGAAGTACAATTTTCCCAGAAGCACCTTTAACAAAAATGTACAAACCAACGTGAGCTAGCTAGCCAGCTAGCTGACATGTGAGTGTAGCTTCTTCAGTATTCATTTCCGCTCACAGAGCAAAAATAAACGACTATGTCGTGTCCAAAAGTATCACTTATTTGTTATCCATTTCTTGTTTATGGAACCGCCATGTAAAAGCGATACCACACTCGAGGTTGCGCTGTTGAGCTACAGCACAATCACCTAGCCCTAACCCGGCACAACGGCGCTCCGTCTTGTGTGGTAACTAAAATACAGACGAAGCTGCAAGTGAGACAGCCCGTCATCAAACTTCATCGATCTGTAGATAAAGGAAACTACACCCTTAAACACATTCTATACCTGAACGTTTAAACACAGAGGTATTAACGCAAACTTTGGACTCAATGTTCCAGAATGCAATGCAGCTATACAAGTTACGACAGACACCCGGCTTGGTTATTTAGCGATCTATGAGATGACGAGTGCGAAGTCGGAGCTCTGGGGGCTGATCTGTTTGAGTGGCACGTACAGATGAGGAAGGGAAAGAGCTGGACAGACTAATGCCTCTAGGCGATCCGACCCGCTCCCGGGAGCGGTTGCCCCCCAAGGACCGGTTCGATTGATTGCTCCGTACCGCTGCCGGTACATTAGGACTGCATGAAGCGGTGCCCCCAGGAGTGTGATCACCAACCGTGCCCAGGCACTGAACTCGAACGACATCACGTGCACCTTTCAACACACTGGAGAATACTAGGGTTAATAACAAGTCTCTCCTTATTGATGAACGCGGTGAGTAAAGTTGCAAACCACAAACCAAAGTTGCACACCAAAATTAGCCGATTGAAAATTTCGTTATAGAATAAATCTCATCCTTTCTGTATTTCGGGAGTGTTAAATGTTACACGCATTGATGCGAGGATGTGTAACTTATTAATACAGACAGATATACATGGATAAACAGATAATAAACCCAATAATACTTTTTACTCACACTGTACATATATTTTCATTTATGACGCATGCTAAACAGTACGTTGATCCACAGGCGTCAGTGTGTGTGTGTGTGTGTGTGTGTGTGTGTGTTCTGACCGTGTAAAGTCCTCCTCGTCCTCTCGTTTCTGCCGCAGCTGTCTGGGTTGAGTCATGTTGGTCCAGTTGGGGAGTGACTGCAGCAGGCGGCTAATGTCCTCATCTTTGGCCCAGGAGGCACTGATGGTCAGCTTTTCCTCACACTGCACTATACCCCTGCAACACACACACACACACACACACACTGATTACACACTCTGTACAGCTACAGTACATCAATACCAAAGCCACACACACACACACACACACACACACACACACACACACACACACACACACAGAGAAACATATGCAGCAAAGCCACTTGTTAACTTACATGCTCAGGTTATATATTCTGCGTTAATTTTAACTGACTAGCCTAAGAAATGAGATTAACATGAGAATTTCATTGTTTGAAAAAAAAAGTGACTGGAGTTTTTTTTTTTTTTATCAGTTCATGGATTTTGCCTAAAACAAATGTACTGTGTAAAAGTAACCATAAAAAGAAATGTATGTGAAATTAGCTTGATGCATTTTGAAAAATAAATACTATTTTAGGACTATTTGTAGGAAAAGAAAAGGAAAGAAAAGCTCGTTTCACAGCGCGTGCGTGAAATCGACTCGAATGAGATCAGAAACGCTTGTGCAAAAGAAATGTACCTGGTCCTGAAACACAGCCCTGGAGCATTCCTATACAAATAATCTACTAACTCACCAGCAGGAATCCTAATGATCAGGGAAAGAATTACATGGTACCTGTTTTCAGGAAAACACGACACATCAGCAGCTAAATGTACACGTGGGCTAATAATCCGTTAACAGGTCAGTCAGCTCATTGGAATAAAGTAAACAGCCTGAGGCCAATCCGAATCCTTTTATACTCCAATACGGAGAAGAGTAACAGTCTTTGTGCCTGATTATCTGAATCTGTGTGCGCGTTCTGGAGAGGAAAGACTCACCAGCTTTTCATGTATTTACTGAATTACTGATATGATGGGCATCAAACTAATATTCTGAGGCAGCTGAAGGATGAGTAAAGATGTCTCAGTGTTTAATGGGCAGGCTATTTGCTGGACATTCAGCGATAATACAGTATTTTCTCTTGATATAAATGGAGCGGGGAAAAAAATAAAAGCTTGTGCAGTTATTTCCAGGTAATGGCTTTTAATATTGCTCACATTAGAAGATATATAATGAGACAGAGACTTCTGTTCTTTCCAACAATCTGCGCTCCTGAACGCCAGGCAAAAAAAATGAAATGCTGGACATTCTTAATGCCCTCATAAACTCTTATTCTTGCTGTACGCTCAATAATGACATTTGGATGATGTTTTACTGACACGGAAATAATTTTAAACTCCGCAACACAAGCAGTGCGATTAAAAAGCTCAAAGTGCTGACTGCATGCATGTTCGCCTGGTGGAACCATCAAGCGTGATATAAAGCCATTCAGGATTGCAGCTTAGTCTTGCGTCTAAGAGTAATTAAGGTGGTACACGAGGAATAGTCGGACGGACTGTAGGAAATAATGAAGTACGATAGGGAATGTGGACATGTGCTTCATCACACAGCACGTAGAGAGCCACAATTCTTAGCTGCACTGTAGGATGAAGCCTGAGGTGCTGGAAATTAAAATGATTGTGTATTATTGTGCATTACTGTATATATGTATTACCTGTAGGCAGTGTTACAGATCTCCTTGTACTCTTTCAGCTTGTCACAGACCATCTCCAGGAACTGGTTAGAGTAAGCACTGAGGTCCTGCATGAGACTCATCAGATCCTGGATGGACTTCTCTACGATCACAGTGCTCTGGAAAACCACACACACACACACACACACACACACACACACACACACACACACGCAGAGTTAGCTATGCTTCCTAAAAAGGACAGAGAGCATTTTTACCAGTGGACAGAGCATTGTATCACAGACATGAGAGAACATGATAAATTTTACCCTTTAAACCTTTTAACTGTTTTCCGAACTGCTCAGGAGGTCTTATGCTGCGTTTCACTTGCCTCGGAAGTCGGATTTCGGAGCTGGGAATGAGGTCACTCCCGACTGAACCGTGTTCCATTTGTTCAACCGATACGGACGCCTCCATTGTACACCATTTCAAAACATACTGTCAGCTACAGACTGAAATGTATTCATAGCTGGTTTCATAGCCCTGTGTTTCATCACCAAATCTAATCAAAATATGTCCCTAATAATCTTTACATTTCATGGGGTGGGGAAGCCATGTTCGCTCACTACCTAGGGTAGCCATTAGTTAGCAATACCACCTGAAAACAGGGGGCATTCTGTTTCCGTTTCCGTCTCAGAACCCCGACTTCCGAGCACAAATTGGACGCAGCATAAATTACGATTGGTATTGTCTGCAGAAGCTTTTGGCTAAACCGAGTACAGCTGCTCAAAATGGAAGCACTGTGAATGACGGCTCAGTCATTCCCCGTACATGGGGCTGCCTGTCAGTCACCGCATACTCAATGTGCAACCGCTTCGAGCGCTCTATAAATGGAACACAATCAGGCCGGCGCATTCACCTGCCAGAGCCTGATGCCGTCACTGGAGTGGCTGTCATTGATACATGTGCATGTGTGCGGCAAATCGACATAAAGCGGCAATGCATGAGCACACTGGGACAAGGATGGCTGCCGTTGCAGATTAGCCACGGTGCTGGAACTAATGGACAAAACGCAGCATGGTCAATCCATCCATCCATCCTTCCTTTTATCGGTCTCATCAGGTCCATTTCATGTCCAACTTTTCCGTCTCTTGTCCCTGACATGTCCTCGCTGCTGGAGTGCCATTTTTTCACAGTGTAATGGACCACAGCCAAGACAGAAGCATCACATGTGGAGGGATGACACGTACTCGGTGTTGTTAGCCCTGCCTGTAGTGTGAACGACATGAGATATTAGAGATGTGTTGCAAGAAGTAGGAGCGTTTCAGGCCTCCATGTCTGGACACTGGGGTACAGCCCAACCAGCAGGGGGAAGCAGCGTCCTTACCAAGACGATACTTCATCTCCGATCTGTTCTACATATCAATGTGCCCTGCTAGCAGCTCTGAGGAGTACAGGGAGGGGGGTAATGATCCGTGACTGCAGCTGAACACGGGGTTTTGTGTCAGCCTGCGACGGCGGGGGACTACTGACAGGCAACTCTGTGGTCTCGCTGGAACAACTCCATCATCTCCACAGAGTTCTGCAAAGTACGTGCGTGTTTGTGGAACAGCCAAACTCGGAAGATATCTCAACTTCGATAATCAACAAGAGCACTTGGTCAGCTTGACCTGCGTGGTTTAATACAGCTCTCTTGTTTTGGAGCGAGCGAAAGCCCGGAGCGCAATTATCCCAGTAACAAATGCCTCGGTGCTCTGCGCCACTTGTCTAATTCTGCTCATTTAACACAGCCATTCGTCTTGGCTCAGAAAATCATTAAAAAGTAATCAAGCCGCAGAGAGAAGGTAGGACAGGGGAGAGACGAAGAAGCAAAGAGGCAAAGCAACAGACAGCCGGAGGAGAGAAAACAAACCATCACCGGCCCATTTGTCCTGCGGCAAAAGAAATATTTCCATCGTATTTAAAACGCCATGCTGGGACATCAGACGCGAGAAGCCGAAAGAGAAAGAGGCGCTCTCGCTAGCTGTCATCGCTCCTCTCTTTCCTCTGACACATCATGTACATCTTCACGCATAAACAGCACTTAAAGCAACTTCACAATGACATTAGCATTGATTACGCGTGGATGCACAGCTGTGCTCTCAGCTTATATGTATTAAGGCTTTTCAGTTTCCCCATCTGTGGGAATTTATTCATTAGCACGCACAACGCAAGAGGAGCATTTAAAGAAGTCTGATCCATAGGACTCCCTTTACGCCACATCAAATGACTGCTTGTCTCGTGAATGTCTCGCTTCGTCCCTTTGACCTTGCCGCTTGAGCGGATGGGATGTGATGTGCAAATGAAGAAGTCAATTATAAAACCAATCATGTGAACCTTGATTCTTGATTCTGATTGGTCAGAAAGTGTCGATTCATTTTTTTTTTATAGCAACACGCCTTGGACAGTAATTTGTAATTCATTACCGTTTCTATAGTAACAACTCATTTGCACGGACTTGTACGGAGGACACACATCAATAGAAGAAAAAAAAACGTGCGTAATTGCTGATGTGAAGTTTCCTGTGAGGAGATGTTTACTTAAGATTTATGGAAGTGCTTTGTAGCAGTCTCAGAGAGGAAAGGCTGTGACTTGAAGTTTTCCGAAACATCAGGACAGAGGAGTTTATGTCGTGTGGTTTTGCGGTCTGAATGCCAATACAGAGGGAAGAAAAAGAGATGCTGGTGAGGGAACGACCGTTTATATTGCTCTAAAGTTAGTGATGACAGGAACTAACTCGGTTCGCAGACATTAAATGTAACTATAAACTGATAAAAAGTACGACGTTTGGTTCTTAAAGAAAATTGAGACCACTGGCAAATTAGAGTTATAAACACTTCAGAACGTACTATTACTGGAAAATAATCAACCTCAGGGGGCTATCAGTAACATCACTGATTAGTTTCCTATAACAGCATGCTGTGTGGTGCTTTAATCCTTACTTCAGAGGGGCTTTAAATACCCACTTCTACCCCCCCGACTGGTTCCAGCTGTTCTTCTCGGAGATGACAGATTCAGGTCAGGGCTTGTCCTTTTGTAACAGAGATGTCAGTGAACACAGAGTAAAGTGGCACATGGTCTCAGAAAAGTCAGTAAGGCAAAGCGAAAAGTAGGGCGTGTGCGTGTGTGCGCGCGCGTGTGCGTGTGTTTGTGTGTGTGTGGGGTTGTCCTCTGTAATGGGTCAGGGGCTTTCCCCATTAATCCAACCCTGACCCAGGAGCACAGAGAGTTCAGAGTATTTAACCCAAATGTGCTGCCCACTCACGCAGACACACACACAAACCAGCGAAGCACAACACACTCCCACACCCGTCTCACCGGGGTAAAGGAGTGTGACGCGCACGGAGAATGGCATCATGATGGTCCATTCATCATTGTCAGGGCTACTGTGTGGCTCTGAGACCCTGTAACCCAGCGTGAAGGCAGTGTGTCTGTGTGTGTATGTGTGTGAGTATGTCTGTGTGTGAGTGTGTTTGTGTATGAGAGACAAGACCTTACATTTCAGCTACAACATGTTCACCACAGCGTCTGCGTGTACCTGCTACATACTGAAGACTAAAAAATGTATTTAACCTACGAGTGAGGACATTTTTGGGAAGTGGGGACATCCTCTCTTCTTCAAGGGGCTGTTTGACTTGGTTTTAGGGTTCAGGGTTCAGGTTAGTGTATAATCTGGGGTTAGGCAAGTAGTCGTGATGTTCAAGGTTAGTCTAAGGGGCCAGGGAATGCATTATGCCAGTGAGGGTCCTCACAAACACTGAAGTACAAGCATATGTGTGTATGTGTGTGTGTGTGTTACATATTTGTTAGACTTACTAAAGATTGATCACGCTCACAGCTAACACTACACCAGCATATAGTACCATAGCGTTGGGCGATTAATTCTGAAAAATTTGAATTAATATTTTAAAGCTATTTTCAAATGAATTGAGAAATGAGATGAATAAGTTTATGCAAAACATAATGCTGCCTTACGTCCTACGTGGTAACTCCCCCTGTCAGAATATCTTCATTTTCAACCTTGGCATGTTCGATGGACGAAGAGGGAAACGGTTTCTTAGTAACAAGCTAGGCAGCTAACTCGGATGAGTGATGTATATATTCTTTTCCTAAATAGCAAACTGTATAGTGAGTGTTTTAGATGTAACAGGTGAACATACTCTAAAGCTAATACTTGTATATACAGTATCTGACGTCACTCTGGAAACAGGGACAGACCTCGGATTTGCATTTCATGCCACAAAAGACATGGTTTCCATTTACTCTCTTGAGAAAGAAGTTCAGTAACACGATACAATACAGCACACTTACAAAAATAGTAAAATATTACAGATAAATTGCAGAATTTTTCAAATGCATTATGTGAGGGGGAAAAAAAAAATCTAAAGTGTAATCAAGAACCGATCATAAAGTTGAAAAAAAACGGTTTTTTTTTTTCTAGGTATAATGACTGACAGAGAGAGAGAGAGAGAGAGAGAGAGAGAGAGAGAGAGAGAGAGAGAGAGCTGGAGTTTGTGTTGTATACATCTCTTAATGGAGACCAAATCTCATAATCCCATGATGATATAAATATATGATACACAGTATGAAATATCTAGCCTCAAGAAGGAGTGAAAATACCATAAAGATAGAATTACAAAAGTGTGTGTGTGTGTGTGTGTGTGTGTGTGTGAGAGATGTCTGCTCCCAATGATAAAAAAGTAGAGTTACGCTCAGCATTGCTCAGCATCAGTAATACACAAACGGAAATTTCATTTAACTACAGATTTACGCTCAGAATCGACAGAATCACTTAACGACTTTTTCCGCACCATTGAATTAATAGTGCAAAAGACTAAGATCATGTTTCTGAGAAACGGCAGAAAGTAAACTCGTCCGTCCTGAAGACTTTACGGTGTTGCAGCTTTACCCCCGACTGTTGAGAATCTCTGCTGACACTGGAGACTCCTTCCATTAATGCTAAACGTCTCCTTAGGGAAAACGTCACCGTAACTATCATACATGCTTATAAGAAGAGTTCGTGTAACCGACACCTTCTGACCAATCGGCACGGAGAATTCGACAGCAAGGGGGTATAAGAGCTTATAAAGGTTGCGCCTTTTCTATTTTACTTTCTGCTAATTCTGTGTTCACGGCTATCCCGATCACGCTCAAGACTCAGAGAGAGTTTGCAGGTGTACAGCTACTTAAAAAAAAAAAAACACGACAACAAAGCAACCTTTTCTGCATCATGAATATGATTTTTTGGCAAACTACAAATCAACCCTGAAGAGTGGGAGAAGAGCATTATTTAGCTAGAGTAATACACTCTATCGCTGTGTGTGTGTGTGTGTGTGTGTGTGTGTGTGTGTGTGTGTGTGTGTGTGTGTGTGTGTGTGTGTGTGTGTGT
>JAQQZX010000004.1:2652058-2667421 GCA_030068355.1 Notoglanidium maculatum
TGTGTGTGTGTGTGTGTGTGTGTGTGTGTGTGTGTGTGTGTGTGTGTGTGTGTGTGTGTGTGTGTGAGGGAGAGAACCTCTTCCCTGGAAACACCTGAGGTGCGAATCCCGTCTCTGGCGCATGCAAATCCCTGTAGAGCAGGATTACTCGTGTCCTAATGGGTGTAATTTCAATAAATGAACGCTCGACTCCATTTCGGCACCATCTCTCCTGGCTGGACGATTACTGAACGAATGCAAATGAGCCCCGAGATCCATCACATCCTCGTGTGTGTGACACTGAAGAGCCAGGTGTGAGAGCTATGTGATGTGCAAATGAAGCATCATCAGCAGAATTAATGCCTCCGTGTGGGTGTGTGGGTGGGTGTGTGGGTGTGTTTTTAGAGCTGAGTAATGAGAGTCGTAGCCGGGTCTCTCTATTTTAACAGATGCGTTCACAGATCTACACCTTACTCCACCTCCGGACTCCATCACTCACTCCTTCTCAGCCAGCTCCGGAACCACGGCACTATCGCCATCATATGGCCTCGGGAAACAGAGAGGCATATAATAAGCGCTTCATAAAAGAGGTCCACATGGGGCTAATGGTGCCGAGAAAGGAACAAACACGAGGCAATGATACACGCGTTAATTTACTCGACTCATATCCTAAATAACTTCATCAAAACAGCTCACCGATCCCATCCCAGCATGAGCGTTCAGCACGGGCCGCGCTCCAACACACCTCCATGCCTCGCTCTGTTCCGTGTCCCTTCGCTCTGCCAACAGTTTTGTGACATTCTCTCGTTCTCCTCTCCGCAGGCACAGATTAGCTCTTTTCACATCTCTTGTTATCTCGTTTCACGAGGACCTTTTTTCAGCTGACAGGTTACCTGAAAGAAATGTAGGGCTCACGCCTGGGGCGTCACGTCACGTTGGTGCTGCTGTAGATAGATCAGCGAGAAAGACCAGCGCTGAAGCTCGGCAAGCACACGTACAGGAGGGAAACCTTCAGCATTAATGTACAGCTAATATAAAATAAACTAACTACATAAAACCTAGAAATGTTACCTCAAGTTCTAGGTATGAACGCTGCAAAAGAAATACTCTAGTGTTTAGCGTTCCTATTGGCTGGGAAGTTTTCAACGCAACAAGTAGCAAGTTTCCTAAAGTTCTAACAGACAGATTTATTAAATGCCACTCGAATGGAAAACGCTTCAGAGACAGAGCAAAGATGTAACTGTCTCTGTCAGTACAACTGGTTTGAAAATGAGCAAGTGAAAAGTTTATGGAACCACAACCAATTGTCCCTGGACAGGTGACACCGACTACGATATGGAAGGTAGAAGAGAAGCCAGCGGTCACTTGAAAAGAGTTGCAGGACGACCTGAAACAGTTACACAGAGAACGACAAGCAATGTAATGTGCCGCCATCATCTCAATCAAGAACTCAATTAGAACAATATACGCTGGTCAGACTAAACCAAAACAGAGCTCTGGCAGTACTTCAGTGAAGCACGGTGGTGGGAGCATCATGATATGGAGCTGCTTCTAACAGAACAAGGACTTTACGTGTCATCAAAAGGAAACATATCCGAGCAAACGTACTGGATGAAAAGACAATAACTGCAAACATGCAGCCAAAATAACTCAGGAAGGCCTTGAATCCCGTCGATAATGCATCAAGGATTTTGAATGTGCGAGGCCACTGATGAGGTTTTCCAAGAGGAAGGGGCCTAAGCAGAACCATAATAAACCATAGAACCATAACCACGCAAAAACAAAAAGCTAATTACTTCTCACTGTAGATGTTCTGAAGCTATAATTGCCAACAACAGCTTTGCAGTACAAATGAAGTTAATTTGTGGTGTCTGAATACTTACTGCACTGGATAAATCACAGACAAATACTGACGCTGTATCCCAAAGCACACAAAACAACGTCAAACATACAACTGCTTCATACAACTGAACAGGAAAGGGTTGGTTTTTTTTTGTGCTAATTGAATTTCCAAGGACACACACAAAGTGAGAGAAAAGTGTGAGGTATTTTAAAATGTAGGTGTAGGTTGCTTCCAGACAGATCGTGCGTTTATCTGTGTGCGTTCCTGAAGTCACGACAGTAGCCGGAGCGCCGCTGCCCTAATCAGAGGGGAAACAATGCTCCTTTAGGCCACATTGTTCTGTGATTGGCTGTCTCGGTGCTCGTTAAATAAAGGCCCAAGCTGTGTATTTGTGCCACAATTGAACGACTCGTTCCTAACGGAGCTGCGCCTGTTGGGAGCCAATCAGCAGGTGCCTTCGACTCTCACACACAAATATACACATCAGCCAAGCAACACATGCCCAGGCTGAGAAGGAAAGGTCAGTCTCATTAGTTTATCTTGGGGTTTGTGTGTGTGACTGACGGAGATTGAGAGAGTGAATACAGGGGGATTAAAAAGGTCAGCTTCATTAGTGAGGCAATGACGCCAGGTCCGTGTCAGCACTTCCATAGTAACTTTAGCTGCCGTTGCATGACGTTATCAATCATCTCTTAGAACGCATTCGTGGCAAAAGCCAAACCATGACAATTTACCCTCTCTCAATGTCTACACAAGCTCAGGGGCTCCAAAGCTCAACTGCTCTCGGGTTTAACTAGAAATTGAGACATCTCACGAGTAAAAGTTTACAGTTTCACACTAACAGAAGCAGAGGACTAGGGCCATGCGGAACTTCACGGTTTTGTGTAAGGGGTGGGCGGGACCAGACTCTGAACATCCAATCTTCGTCAGGACCCAGTAGCCGGTTTTGGAAAAGATTTATGGAGCCAATCTCCAGCTGGGATACAGAGTGACCCCCCTTTCGCAGATACATTTCTAATTAAATGAATCAGTCAGCGAGTGCAGATAGCATCGCGGGGCCACACAGGTGCACACTGCACAGAGAGCGGGGAAGAAAGCATCCCGGTGATTACCTGGCCAGATGGAGAGAGAGAGAGGAAAGAAATGGAGGAGGAGAAAGTGATGAGGCTATGAAAGGAGAGAGGCAATACAGTGCTGCAGCGCTGAGCGTGGAAGTCCGGTTCAGGCCTGATAACACCCTGTGTGATCACTCCAGGTGGAGACCGGAGAGCGAAGCAGCACATTTAGCGCTTATCAGAGAGAGTCCCAGCCAGGCCACGAAGCCAAACACTGGATAAGCATTAGCATTTATCATATTATTATTACAAATTGTGTAGCAGTTGTTTCTACAAGCAAGCATTATCAGAGGATAAACAGCTGTAGCGTAGAGGTCAAAGTTCAAAGCTGGTAATCCAAACACTGTCTGTGCATCGTCCTAATCCGTCGTCTCTGCAAATTGTTATGTGCTTTATGTGTGATTTGGATCCACCAGGCTACATCGTTTAAGTGGGAAATCCGGTTAATGAGGTTCAAATTCTAGGAACGCCAGAGAACGGCTGATGGGTCCTTGGGAAAGGATCCGTTTAAATTTCTGTTCAGGTTTACACGTCAAGTTCAAAAGCAAGTCATCTTTAAATGCTGCAGAAAAGGAAAAAAAGGTTTGTTTCAACAAGTGCCACCTGCCATTTGCTTCCTCTTTTGGCTGCTTTTTGACTATTCTCAGAGGAAATGCTTCTCTGACATGCCAAATAAATAAAGCTGACCGATAACATGGCGAGAAGGGTTCGAGAAGGGGGCGGGGCTCAGTTAATATTACAGTGGGTGGGTTTCCTTTGGAGTTTTGCACAAAATAGAAGCAATTTTTTTGAAATATTGACAAAACACAATTGTGAATGGTCTGTGTTAACATTAAGCGAAATCATGTGACTAAAGCTGGGTTTTTTTCTTCTTTCCCTATGCTCATTCCAATTAAACATGGCCACGCACTTCCAAGACATGATAAAAGTTGGCGCGGTGATTTTCGATCGCACGTAATGTGACGTAATGTGACTTAAATGTGACATGCGACTTTTCACATGTACCCGTTTTTTAATCCGCAATTTCGTGCAGGTTAATGGAAAGCTGCCGAGTGATAACCAGTGTAATTCCGTATTACAATTGTAGAATTCATCCCCAAAAATACATAAAAATGGGCAGGTCTGGCACCAATAACGCTTCATCACACCACCCTGTCCTTGATTAGCTTCCTATAACAGCATGGCGGAGTCTTTTACTCCTTACTTACGTCTTATGTCATTACACAACGCTGTCAACAAAAGGTGTGTATGCTTACACACACAGCCTTTGTCTGCAGAACTCCACCACAGGAGGCCACTACCGTAAGCATCATTGCACTCTTCCATTTGTCCTGGGAGTGATCACAAAGGCTATCCACAATATGCCACAATACGGAGAGGAAATCATGCTCATCTTTAAAACGGTTCCTCGTATAACGGATGACTGTTCATAGCAACGAGCTACTGAGCCCAGGTCAATTCCATCTTCAATGCCATGGCCTCCATATGAGGGGGGAAATAAATAAATAAATAAATAAACCTGGGCTTGGTGCTACATTGAACCTTGAAGACCAGTGGGATTTCAAAATGAGGCACAAAAAGGGACTAAAATATTTACTGAAGAGAAACAAAATGCTTATTATCAAACATAACATTAAAAATGTAAAGTAAGTTTCGGTTGAATTTCGACGGGATTGATGTTTCCGCAGCGAAAGATTTCACAGTTTCCCTGTACCGTGATAATGTTTCAGTTTCCCTGTACCATGATAATAATCAACTATTCACACACACCCAAGATTTTGAAAATTAAAGAAATATTTATTACAAAATCTTTGCCGTCTCTGTGTGTTTCCTTGCATATATAACAAAAACCAAAAGGGTAAGAAAAGGACCAAATTCTAAGGACGTCTTTGAAAGAATTATCTGGCATTATCAGTATTTTTCATGTAATTACAAGCTTAAAAAAACCAGAAAGGAAGCTGTGAGGAAATCTGCTTAGCCAAAAAGAGACGCTTGTTTTTCAGCAATGCCACGTTCTACTGTGTGTTTGATAAAAGTCAGGAACATGGTAAGAGTGTTAAGCTATTGCGTGTTTATCAGTAAGTGTGAGCGAGGCTTTGAATCCAAACAGTTTGAGTCACTATTTAAGAACAGGAAATGCACTGTTGAAGTATAAAATATTCCCTCCAGTCAACACAAACACACATCTAGATGCCAACGCCAAAT
Organism: Notoglanidium maculatum; assembly: GCA_030068355.1. Classification (NCBI taxonomy): domain Eukaryota; kingdom Metazoa; phylum Chordata; class Actinopteri; order Siluriformes; family Auchenoglanididae; genus Notoglanidium; species Notoglanidium maculatum. The sequence continues at coordinate 2,657,201 of JAQQZX010000004.1, forward strand.
GGGAAAATATTAGAAAGACATTCACACTGCTTAAAGAAAGTAGTTTATTACACACTTATTTAAAAAAGGAGAGCAGTACAAAGAGAAGCGCAAGGCCAGGGAAGTGACACGCCGGCTGGCAGACGCGGAGCAGGAGCGTCTTTGAATTGGGGTAATTATAAAAGAAAAAGAGAGCCCAAAACAAAAGAGCGGTTTTATGGTGCGGCCGCTATCTGGAGAGTCGCTCATTAGCTCAGCAGGGTAATTAGCAAGATGCCGCAGTCCTCGTTAAGGAGAAGTCATAATCGTAAACAAACGCCGGTAAACTCCCACAGCGGTCCCTTCTGTAATGAACTGCCACTGATCTCAAAATGAAAGTGAAGACACAAAGAGCGTGGGGTAAGTCGGATAAACATGGCTCGGGTCGCAGATGGACTGACGCGGCGTCCCGGACGCTTCTCATCTCTGCCCTTTCATCCAGTCAAAAGTCTTTGGTTCAGACTTGCATGCTGGATGGCTACTGAACAGGTTTAGACGCGAGTGTCTTCGCGCACGCGGCTGCAACATGAGCAGCAAACGTAAAGAAAAGGCAAGCTCATGGATGAATCCCAGTTAAGTCCTTGAGAAATGTATGAAGAAACTAAAAGAATGACCATTTGTATGTACATCTGTTTTTACTAAATGCTAAGTTTAGCGACCATTTTCTCTCCCCGAATGTCTACAGCAGTTTTCCCGTGTCAGAGGAAACGGCCTTGAGGGAGAGAGGCATGTATAATGAAACCAGAGGCTAACTGCTGACCCCAGGTTATCCACCGGGATAAGGGTTTAGCTTCACATGGAGCTAAGGAGAAATTCAGGTGCACATGCGGTCAGGAAAGTAAGAAGCTTATGTTTTCACCTCACGAGTACAGCACACCTGCTGCGCATCAAGATCTTCGCTTTTTGTACAGATATATTTGAACGTATGACCTTAAAGCAACAAATAACAATCTGTATTCATTGATCTATAGGTGAAATATTACATTCGGCTCCGTAAGTATTTGCACGTTGTGGCACGCGCAGGAATTAAGAACGTGTCGATGTGGCCACTCCTAAAGTCTCTGCTATCTCCTGATACGGTTTAATCCTAATGATGGGCTCCTTCACCTGCATCAACACCTCTTTGGACCGCGTATTGAGAACCGCTTTCCATGCAAAGTCACACTTGGAATCAACCCCGGACCTTTTATCTCATTACTTGGTCAAGAGATACCAAAGAAACAGGCATGAAACTGCTTACCAGTCAATTGTCCTATTACTTTTGATCCTGTGAAAATGGAGGAAAAACTGGCTGCGATTCCTAAACGGTTACGGTGATATTTCCGTTAAATGTCTTGAATTAATGCCGAAAGTCTACATCTCCGTTTCAAATCCGTTGTGGTGGTGTATAGAGGAAAAAACCAGGAAAATTACCCTGGCGTCCAAATACTTATGGACCTGGCCGGATATCCTGGAAAGTTTATTAAGTGCTTGTTTCTTTTTTTTCTTAATGCATTTTACAAGATGTTCAATATGATGTTTTTGATCACAGGCCAAAGTTTTTATGGTCTGAATTGGACACCAAGAGAGAGAGTACACAAAAAGAGAAAGATGTTTTGTTTTTTTAAAAAAAAAGGCTGAGGAATAGCAAAATCGTTAAGAATCGGGAAAGCTACCTGTAGAAGAGGTCTCTGGACGCCTAGGTTCTTCATGGTGTCAGCGCTGGCCAGGATCTTGAGAGGATCGGCCACTTTAGTGACCGTCTCGATTTCTTTATTGGTCTCGGTGCGCACTTGGTTCAGAAACAGCTCCTTGATGTAGTAGGTGAGGAAGGTGCGGAGCTGGCACTGCTTCCCCTGACCCATGCTCAACTCCATCTCCTGAATGAACCTGTAGAGAGACGGAGACAGAGGAACACCCTATAACAAGGCAGAATCAGCGTTCAGTATGTTTAAAGTACTTCTGAGACGTCATACATGTTTGAGTCAGCGTTGAGTATCATGTGCATATGCAGGGAGATACGTGACGTCTAAATTGTAAATAGAATGAGATCACGGACTTTTACCGATGAAGCGGTGCTGATGCTGAAGGTGACAGAATGCTTTACGTATCGCCAAGTCGCACAAATTACCACTCTATTCCTAATGAAGGACTCCAGCCATTTTTTCCCCCCAATCAAGCGATGGTTGGAAAATGGAACAGTGTGCATGAAGAGGTGCAGCCAGAAACGCACCATCAACCAGGTTTGCTGCTAATTGAAGTGCTATTGTAGAGCAAGACACACCCCTGGGGGTGGGCCACATGGAAACATGACTTCTACAGAGTCGTATGACCGTACTATTGAACTGGTGCCCAAGCTCTGAAACACCAATTTTGATTTCAGAGCCAGTATAAAACACGAAGCCAGAACGCGGTAATGCATGGCTGGGTTTCCAGACCAAGCTTCTGTATGAGCATCTGTCACATCTGTAAAAGCTGAAGCCAAACTGGCTGTCAAGTAAAATGTGACGGACTGAGTGGTGATGATTGATTTATGGCATAATGTAAGAAACGCTTCATGTAGTGACTGAAACAGCTCGGCGTTAGGGGTATGGATGAATATTCGCCTACGAGACGGTGTTGGACGACATGGACGAACACGTCGCTAATTTCAGCACGAGTCGCTGTGAAACAGAGAAGGTTTATCTAAGGGAGAGGCAGAAAACAAGCTCCGGTCCGGTGCCAGGGATTCGTCAATAACGCTCGCACACGATGGGGTGGCAAGCTGCTGGGCATTCAGATATCAATGCAGCCGGATTTTTTTTTTCTTTTACATTTTGGCACGTCCCTAGTGAAGCACATGGAATGAGCATGTAAGTGGATGAGGGAATGGGCCGTCCCACACCGACTGACAGTGGCTATAGATCAGCCAGGAGTGCTGATTGATCACCATATACACATACAGGCTTATACCTTAAACCGCTTCTTCCAGCAATGCTCCAGTCAATTAGCTCAGCCAGTCGAGGATGCTGAGATTTCTCGGTGTGTGCGTGCTGCACAAAAAGAGCTAACAAGAAATAGACTTAAAACTTGGCTCATTTAGTTCAGCCATTAAGAGGAAAACTTTTCCTAAAACGCAATTCTGCCCATAATCAACGCTGGCCATTATCGAGCACGTAAACAAGCACTCGCGCCATCCCGGTCTCCTTCCTAATACGCTCATCGAATGAGAGATCAGCGCAGATGGGTTTGCGTAAATTGGCACATTATAAGTGCTCCAATAATGGAGATAAAAAAAAAAAGGAACCAGTAAAACGATCAATAAGAGCGACTGTCCATCTGCTCACAAACTCAAAGCTATTTTTTTATGATGAGGTGAGCTGCAGTTGGGCAGACTTAGTTTCAGTGATGTCCGTTAAAGTGGCCCTGAAATCAAAATCTGTGCCTTTTTAAGTATCGCTGTCTTAATGTTAGGATAGTACAGCTAAAAGAAAAAAGAAAAGAAAAAAGTTTAGGTTTGAAGCCGTGCACATGACAAAAAAAAAAAAAAAAAAAAAAAAAAAAGAAAGAAAAACATTGCCAGAATTTGATTAAAACTAGGGAATGAATGATTAAAAAGTGGCTAAGATGTAACTAAATAAGGGACCAAACAGATCGTAGCTGACTGTAACACGGGGAAATGGTGGACCTTAAATAATGATACTCGCCTTGCATTCACCCAATCAAATACCCTCGAAAGTGTATACGTCCCGCCCCCAGGGGCGTGTCTTGCTCTGCAGCAGTAACTGGTCACAGTGTTACTGGCTGTCGCTTCCCGTACACAGAAACGCCGCTAGCTCAGACCGCTTCCATCAGTACGCCATCGTGTCTTTATACACCGTCGGAGCTTCTCCATCAGTATGACTCAATGCCTTCATTTTATCTACCATTCAGATGATGACTCTTCGGCTCTCCGTCACCATCGATGCCGCCGAACTCATCGACGCCTCATCTTTGTTATCATACACGATAAATCCAGTGTCTCTAAATGCTTCACGGAGCGCTTACTGAACTTGTGTTTTAAGCTAGGTTTCTAGAGCAATACTCAATCCCAGGTAATCCAAACTAAGCAACCTATTACTGAGCCTTATTATTCAGTTCATTTACATTTCTTCAGCGAGTTATCACCATTTGGAAGCATTTAAATTGTTAACTATGGTGTCTCAGGACTTACTAATTGGAGAAACCATGATACCTTATGATAATTATCATGATGATAGGTTTTAGAAAATGCAACAGTGAAATCCTTATTATACTGATCAAACCCCCTGAGGCGGAAACGTGTGTACTAACGGACACCAGTGTCTCTGAACACTGCCACCGTTTAGGCCAAAAAAAAAAAAAGATAACTCCATTATCAATTCATCAAGTCCTTGGCGTAAATGCCCTCCGCCATATTACTCATCCCATATGGTGTGTGTGCGTCCTGCTCTCTCAGCGTTCCTCTCTCCCTGCGTTTCTCCCTGATCCCTTCCGTTGCTTCTCGGTTCTGATTTTGCTCACATAAATCTTCCTGATCACTTGCATTAGGAGGTAAATACGAGGCGATGGCTGCCACAGAGGCCTGTCGGCTTTCTCAGGCTAATCAAATTCCGCTCAGCCCGATCTGACTGGAGACGAGCGGGCGCTGCTGCCGCTGCCGCTGAGAGAGACGCTGGCGGAGGGAAGCGCTGAACAAAATATGACGAGGAAGCCATCAAGCATGTTGTCAAGAAGTGAAAAAAAAAGAAGAAGGAAAGTTTCTCAACAGAATAATAAAAACAATCGCGGGATTAATGCAGCCGGCGCTCAGTATCCAATAGCAACAAGGACGTATGCTGGTTCCGCAAGCACCGAGGAGCAATTAGACACAAGCAGGAGCAAACAGTGTGGTATAGAAATGAGTGTGGAGAGGTTTTTCCATCATCTCACTTCGACCAGGGGTTCACTTTGGCACCGTGATGACATTAACCTGGTCTGCTCTCGACCTTTTTCATCACTCATCACTTTATTTGTGCGTTCTGTAATCTTCGCAATGGTGATGAATGACTGAGGGAATCTGACCTCGCGCGTCACCTCGTATTCAGGTCAAATACGGACGACCACTGAAGAGTACCTAAACACACGGGTGAATAAACAAGAAGATAAAACGGATACATTCTTCATACATAAGAACGTCTAGGGGTGCTAATAATTCTCGCACATAACACATTTTTAGATTTTTTTCCTCTTAGAATAAATTTACTTCAAAAAAAAAAAAAAAAAAAAGGTGACATGATGCTAACTAACCAAGGCCCTTTTCCAGATTTCATCTCTCTATTACAGGTGCCAATACTTTTGTAGCTAACTGTACATGATTTAAAGCACGAGCATTCACATCCGCATCCAAGAATTTGAAATGAAGATATTTCTGCTTGCGTTACTCCTTTACCTTTATATTCTTTTATATGTATATTTTTCTCAGGATGTTGTCTGAAAAGCACGTCTCCTCCACGATAAGCCAATGAACCAACAAAGTCATTAATAAATAACAATAATAATAAAAATAATCATTCCCAAAAGAGTCGTAAAAACTTTGAATTCATTATTCTGCTGCATTATATGACTTACATGATGTTACATGTGTAAAATACTCCTGCGTGTTAATATTACAGGCTCAGTGTATTAAGTGTACGTGTTGCAGAACCCGGTGCTGCCCGTGCTGACGTGTGTCTGAAGGCTCAGCCTGAGCGTTCTCTGACATATCAGAAGGAAGAAGCAGAAGAAAAAGAGTGAAGGTAAATCGCTCACTAAGCAGGAAGCCTTACCTCTCACCGGTACATGACTGTTACATGACAGCGGGAGGCAGAGCGGACAGAAAACCTGTCCAAATGTATAAGATATGACACGCGCTCGTCTATTAGCGTCCAATACGGTCATGACTGAGGCTGCGCAATTAACCATGCAATAAATGTAAGCGCAGCTAATTAAATAATCGAGTGCTGTATTGGCGAGTGGAGCTAAATATGGATCGATAACATTCGGTATCAATCAGAGGCATTTGTTATGGCAAAACTATACAACATGAAGACGCCTCATGATATAGGATATGATACACTAGACGAGTAAAACGTCCAGAGTTACTGAATAAATAACATTAGACAGTTAGACCTTTCGTCACATCTAGCGGACATTCGGCTCATCGGCATCTGAAAAATGTTCTGTAAGAGGACAGAACAAACCCATGTGTAAAAAACTGTATACAACGACAGATTTTACCTACACGGACAGTTACAAAAGCATTATCTATGCTATGCTAACCAGGTAACTAGCATTCGCTAGAGAGTTTGCTATGCATCATCAGTAAACATGACCAGGAACCGAGTCTAATCTGGCGTTTAAAAGATTAACACCCAATTAATACGTTTTATTTTGACCCAGAGGTTTGTCCATATGAAGGAAATCCAGTTTATAACGTACATTATGAAAGACAAGCCTGTTTTCTCTTCTGTTCAATAGAAACAGAACAAGCTGGCTGACTGAACAGGTTAAACAGTTCAGGTGATCATGTCTTTTTCGTGACAGCTATACCGTTTCACCGCACAAACACTGCCAGCTTCAGCAGGAAAAAAGCACCGCGGTCCATTTGGCGAGTCAAAGTAAGGTATTCTTTTGCTTGGAAACGAAACAAAACAAAATAACCTATTCCAGGGTGGCTTACACAGCCAGACCCTGAGCTCAGTCTCCACGGCGACGCCACGGCAACACCGCCTCCACGTCTGCGGCGGTGTGGGCCGTCCCTGTCTGTGAAATCTTAATTAAGGAGCGCTCAAACCTGCTTATGGAATTAAAGGGGGTTGGGGGTGGGACCTCCTCAGCTACCAGATGCAAATCGGCTGCCTCCTTAACCAGGTCATCTTTCACTCCCGTGGTCGTCTTAAGATTTAAGTTGATCCTACAAAAAATAGAGCTGCATCCCCGTTCCCATTCCCATTCCCACCCCTCTCCACAGACCGGACAATGGTTCCACAGTACGAGCCCATGCATAACTCAGAGGTAATAAGGGGATTACGACATGTAATTATGGGCGAGTTCAGTGGCGTACCTCCTGCTGAAACAGAATTGCTGTGCTGCGATGGGGACCAAATGGCACCCGTGATTGTTCATCAAGAGGCAATCTTCATTTGTCCGGCAGTTAATGCGCTTGAGACACATGGGGCAGAAGAGGGACTTGGTGTGGCGGATAAACAAAATGCTCGCCTTTCCCCCATGGTGGCATATGAACAGTTGCCAGTTTTAGATTTTACACCTACTTATAGCTAGGCATTGTGTGTTTACTGAGTGCACTGGTGCGAGTGTTCCACGTAGTGCCGGGTCAGAGCCGGTCCCGTCCCGAGCCTTTTACCGCCGGAGTGGAGGAAGGATGACGAAGCAGAAGGTCTAGAACTCGATTCGCATCGCCTGAAAGAAATGCTCAGAGCTTGCTATAAAGTAAAAGAGATAAAGTGAGAGGAAGAAAGGGGAATGAAGTAGAGAATGAGAAATAAGGAGAGAAAGGGCAGAATGGGAGAAAAAAATAGAAAGGGGGAAAGGAGAGAAATACAGAAGGAATTAGAGGAAAAGACAAAGATAAATTAGGAGAAATAACGGTGAAGAAAATGGCCTAGAGTTCCTGAAGAGCTCGACCTGTGCTGGCATGGAGGTCAAAGGGAGAGAGGACGGGAAAGAAAGACAATGGAAATGAAAAGGAAGAACAGAAAAGGAAAGAAAGAAAGAAAGAAAGACAAAAAAGAAAAAGACAAAAAAAGAAAGAATGACGAGAAAGAAAGAAAGACAGAATGAAAAGAAATAAAGAAAGAAAGCTATAATGACAAGAAAGAAAGAAAGCTATAATGACAAGAAAGAAAGAAAGATAGAATGACAAGAAAGAAAGATATAATGACAGGAAAGAAAGAAAGAAAAAAAGAAAGATATAATGACAAGAAAGAAAGAAAGAAAGAAAGATAGAATGACAAGAAAGATAAAATGACAGGAAAGAAAGAAAGAAAGAATCACAAGAAAGAAAGATATAATGACAAGAAAGAAAGAAAGAAAGAAAGAAAGATAGAATCGCAAGAAAGAAAGATATAATGACAGGAAAGAAAGAAAGAAAGAATGACCAGAAAGATAAAATGACAGGAAAGAAAGAATCACAAGAAAGAAAGAATGACAAGAATGAAAGAAAGAATGAAAAAACAAAGAAAGAAAGAAAGAAAGAAAGGGTCATGAAAAGAGTGAAGGAGAAAGGGAAAAAAATGGCACTAAAAGAGGGACATCATGGAGGTCCAAAAACAGGAAGGAATGAGAAGAAAGAAAGAAGAATAAGACGGAGAAACATGTAGAGAAAGAGAGGAAAAAAGAAGGCAGGAAAGACAAAGAAAAGAGAAAGAAGTAAAACTAAACAAGAGAAAAGACTGATTTTCAAACACTGTGACTATAATCATTATTTTACAGTTTATTTAATAATTTAAATATATATAATAAAAAAAATAGCAATTTAATTATTAGAATTATTTTTGCATTATAATAATTGTGGATTTATTTGAAAACGGTGATAGTTTTGAATTTCCGCGAGGTTTAAGTGAGAGGTTGAGAATAAAGGGGCGGCACTGCGGGTGAGACTCTGACAGGAAGCGCAGTAAGAGGAGTCCTGCTGCACGTGTGCTGCTCATCACCACACTAAACCCTGAAGCAGCAAAAACACTCCAACTCTTCTCCATGACGTGCGCTCTCTTAATCAAGCAGCACTTCTAACACACACACACACACACACACACACGTGCGGGGTAGCGGTTTATTAGTGGTGCGTGCTTCTGATTGCGCTCGACAGCGTCTAATTAACTGTCATTAGAAAACAGATGTGTGAGCCCAGGGCCTGAGCTGGATTACGGACGCCACTCTGTGTGTTTTGCATAAAAACACACCGGCGCACAAAGCCACTTTCACGCTCCTCCTCCTCCACCCACAAACCAATTACACGCTCCGTAATCAAACCATACATTCAGCATAAATATGTGTATGCATTCGTGAATAGGTGGAGGAGGGAAGAAAAGAGAGAGGGAGGAGCGAAAAAGAAGTCTCTGACCGGATCATCAATAATAAGAGATGAGCGCTTTCCCTCAAGCCACCGGGACGGCCGCTACCGGCTCTCTCCTTCCTGCTGTGCGTGTGCGTGCGTGTGTGTGTGCGTGTGAGGAGATGAGCAGACCTCAGGCTGCTGTGTATGGATCTGACAGACACACTGCAGTGTGGAGGTGTTCAGAGTGTAGGGGTGAGTCGTGGGGATTGACACTGACGCTCATGTGACGTGACTGAAAGCTCCGAGCTTTAGACTTCAGCTCACGATCCGGCATCTTCTACGGTTTCTATAGCGTTGGGGAGGAACGACTGAACAACACAAAAAAGAAAAAGAAAAAAACCTCGCACAATTGTGTTAAACGGATCTTTGCTACTAAGAGAATAGGAGGCAGAGAGACGGAGAATAACAGTACAACACTGCGAGTGCGTGCTGGTGGCTGGTGGCTGGTGGCTGGTGGAGGGGGAAAAAAAGGCTATTCTGGGTTTTGTGTTCTTTTTCACATGTGCACCAAGCAACAGCGAGAAAGCAGTGAAGTAAAAGCTCAGTGTGAGCACTTCTTAATTACAACAACATTCTATATTCTCTACAGTAAAGAAAGGACGAGAGGAGGAGAAAATGTGAGAGAGAGAGAGAGAGAGAGAGAAAGAAAGAAAGAAAGAAAATGTGAAAAAGAAAGAAAGAGAGAAAGAAAAGAAATAAATGTGAGTAAGAAAGAAAGAAAGAAAGAAAAAGAGAGAGAGAGAGAAAAAGAAAGAAAGAGAGATAGAAAGAGAAAAAGAGAGAGAGCGAGAGACAGAGAGAGAAAGAAAGAAAGAAAGAAAGAAAGAAAATGTGAAAAAGAAAGAAAGAAAGAGAGAAAGAAAAGAAATAAATGTGAGTAAGAAAGAAAGAAAAAGAGAGAGAGAGAAAAAGAAAAAGAGAGAAAAAGAAAGAAAGAGACATAGAAAGAGAAAAAGCGAGACAGCACGAGAGAGAGAGAGAGAAAGAAAGAGTGAGAAAAAGAAAGAGGGAGAGAAAGAGAGCGAGAGAGAGAGAGAGAGAGAGAGAGAGAGAAAGGGAGAGAGAGAGAGAGAGAGAGAGAGAGAGAGAGAGAGAGAGAGAGAGAGAGAGAGAGAGAGAGAGAGAGAGAG
>JAQQZX010000004.1:2694996-2705604 GCA_030068355.1 Notoglanidium maculatum
CCCTAACCCTAACCCCAAATCCCTCAACCTGACCCCTAACCCCAAATCCCTCAACCTGACCCCTAATCCCAAATCCCTCAACCTGCCCCCTAACCCCAAATCCCTCAACCTGCCCCCTAACCCTAACCCCAAATCCCTCAACCTGACTCCTAACCCTAACCCTAACCCCAAATCCCTCAACCTGACCCCTAATCCTAACCCCAAATCCCTCAACCTGCCCCCTAATCCTAACCCCAAATCCCTCAACCTGCCCCCTAACCCTAACCCCAAATCCCTCAACCTGCCCCCTAACCCTAAATCCCTCAACCTGACACCTAACCCTAAATCCCTCAACCTGACACCTAACCCTAACCATAAATCCCTCAACCTAATCCCTAACCTTTACTCCTAATCCCTTAACCTGACCCCTAACCCTTACTCCTAATCCCTAAACCTGACCCCTAACCCTTACTCCTAATCCCAAATCCCTAAACTTGAACCTAACCCGAAATCTAATAAGGCTGGCAGCGTGTGCAAGATGGTGGCTCTGAGAAGTACCACAGTTGGAAACTCCTTGAATTTTTCTCTTGGATCCCTTACAAATCCAGAAGTTGTTGCCTTCAATCTGAGCATCTTTTGATACGTTTATTGTAATTGTGGCACAGGTGTGCAAGGTAAAAAAATAATAATAATAAACACACTGACGAGGTGAAGATGAGATGATTCACTGCTCTCCTGTTTAAAAAAAATTTACAAATAAAGTTTACCCAGTGTCTGTTTCACTCTCATGATTACTGTCTCTCACCACGCCTTCGTTTGACTCGTTTCACTAAGCAGAATAAAAGCCTCCAGTCCTAATCACACACTTATTCCACTAAACACTTCTTTCTCTAATCAGGAATGGGTGCCCACTGCAGTTAAACAGCGCTCAACAGCCCTCTGATTTGGTGTGTGTGTGTGTGTGTGTGTGTGTGTGTGTGTGTGTGTGTGAAGGTGGTCTGTTTCACCCACCCACCACCGTCCTCCTCTCTCTCCATTCTTTCTCGCTCCAGCTCGACCCTCCAATCACCCCAACTCAGATTAAAGGTAAACATGTCTGTGACAGCTGCAATGACAGCCTCGCTGCTGATTAAAATTAGCACAGGTTGGGAAACAACACACGCACGCACGCACGCACACACGCATACACACACACACACACCCTTTCTTCAGCACTTGATTAGGTGTGTGCCCTCTGTCAAATAACAGCAAAGACAACCCAGCCTCCTATTTACATAGAGAACACCACAAAAGACTGAACAAACTGCTCCCTTTCATACTTTGAATACAAAAAAAAACGTGCTATTATTGCCATTTATTGGCACCCTGCCTAAAAATGTGCAAAAATGTTCGCATAAAATAAACATTATACGCAATTTTCACACAATAATTCAAATTTCAACGCATACAATAGGAGGTACTACTAAAAAGAAATGAGAAATCCATTTTTTAAATAATAGGAGTAGTAATAGCAGTAGATGAACAAAGCTTTGGGGCCATTTTGTGGCTTTTGGTTGAGGAATTCTTCGAGGCACCGGGATATTTCAGCCCAAATCCTGCTTGCTTCTGTAAAAAGATTTAGACTTGTCCATAAATAGGGCTTCTTAAACAAGATGATGAGCCAATCACCCCAAAGAACGTTTTCCAAATCGGATCGCAACGTCGCTAAAAAGTTAGATAAAGCTTAGAAAAATTACACGAGCACGGAGAACACGGGTGCGGTGCTTAATATATTAGATAATTATCAAAACAGCAAGTTTAAAACATTTTGTGTCAGATCCAGAGTTTATCCCTTTTTGTTCCTTGGGGTTTTCTTTAAAGGCAGCTCACATGAAGGCATGCAGCAGGGGTAGGTTGTGAGAAGAAAAAACAGTTTTGCCATTGCTTATATTGCAATTCATTTGCTTTACAGAAACTGCTCCGCTAACATTCCCAAAGTTTCAGAGTTGATCTAGACGTATCTATCTATTTTAATCACAAAACATCCCGGCTTTGTCAGAGATTTTAATATATTACAGTATCACCATTACAATATGTATTAATATATCGTCGTCCCATCGCCTACACACCCGAGACACTGGTCCCCTCGTTAAGAAAGCATCAAGACATCATCAGTAAAAGAGCAGTTGCTCCATCCAATCTGCAGCTGACACAACAGAAGCCAGTGACTTGTCTTTTCCTCCATATTTACACCATCCATCAATTCGTACTGCCGTGTCCGTGTGTTATTACCTCCTCGGTCCATTTTAGACGATCACGTACCGTCATCGTTTCAGCGTTCGGCTAATTCAATCAGCTCTCAGTGATGAGATTTTTCACTGGATTTTGTTAGCGACAGTCAACATCAATATGAAGAAAAGGGGAAAAAAAACAACATCAATGCAATCAAAGCCATAATGTTGTAGAGGTAATAATCATCCGCTGCAATAAAATTACAGCCGAACAAATGGAGCGAGGAACATCCGACCGGGCCGTTCACCATCTGCCGACGACGCCACAGACAGCGCAAATCAAAATGCACATACGCCTCAACTTAATATTTGATTTTATGGAATAACAGCAGAATGCAAATATCAGGTTTCTCAGTTCCCAAGAGAAAAACACTTTGAAATTAATGTTTTGTCCTCAAATACACCTGGTTTATCATTTTCTCTCTGTTTGCAGACTGAAGGTTACTCTCAGAACTACTGAGCTTAAAATAATAAATAAAAGTCTTCGAGATGAAAAAGACTGCACGCTGCTTCATAAAACTTTTATAAGGTGCGCGTGTGCATAAGCTAAATAGTGGCCTTGTTTTGAGCACCATGTTAATTCACATGATAGGGGATTAGAGCCTAATGATTAAAACTTTTAAAAAAATAAAGTTAATAATGAATGACGCCTTTAAAGGTGCAGTGTGTAATGTTTAAAAATATTCTGTAATCATCATACGATTTGAAAAAGTAACAGAATCCGTGAGTCATTAAATAATAATCTGCAGAAATAAATAATTTAACAAATTATCTGGACCAGACTAGATTAGGCTACTTTTTGCATTTTTCCAACCCTGAAATAAGCTCCGCCTCCAGCCAGAACACTGGCTCAAGTAACAAAAAACAATAAGCGTGTGCGTTTAACCGAAGGAGATGTGGTTGGGTTTGGCATGTACACCAAGCCGCAAAATCAACAAAATCCATGGGGTAGAGTCAGACCTGACGTAGCTCCTCCTACACGGGTGAAGATGGGCGGAGTCAAGCCAAAAGTTTAGGAGATGGAAGTGGTTTCATGCTGTACATGAGTTCTTATAGGAGAGGTTGGATCAGCTGCTGCTCCGCCGCATGGACTTTTGGTTCCATAACAAGAACTATCTCAGGCTTGGTTGAGGAAGGCTTGTCTTTTTTTTGCCCCCTCACAATTCCCCTTGCAGGCAGCAGAGGGCTGTAAAATTACAAACAGAGACTCTAAAAAAGTTCAATCAAATGTCCAAAATGGTGAAGTCCTGATGAGCATTAAAAATGTTAACCAGTGCATCGGTCAGTGCAGAACTGATTTAACTGCGACAGTAGATCTGCCCACTGTGTGTGTGTGTGTGTGTGTGTGTGTGTGTGTGTGTGTGTGTGTGTGTGTGTGTGTTGGATTTCCTATTAAAGGCCCTAATAATAAGAATCTGAATAAAACCACAGCAGCATGTTAGGAATTGTGTGCCTCTGACACAAGTTACCTAAAGATGTGTTACGAACAGCATGATGACTGTATAGTGAGCGAGTGTGAAGAGGATATTTCAGTGAGCATGTGTGTGAGTTGGTTGTCTAAGAGTGGGCACAATTATCAAAGTCAATCAGCAGCCATTGTATCCTGCGAAATCTTCACGAGCGTCTCTGCCACACCTCCTTCCCGAGGCAAACTGGTGACCCTTTCTTCTTTTATCATTTTCCGTGCTCGTCATTGGCCACCGTAAAGCGGCGTGATTGTGTGTCATTTACGCCAACAATTACCGCCTAACAATGCTTTCTGTTCCGCTCTTCTCGCTATTCCTCTTTCTCTCAGAAAGCCTTGATTGCACACTGTCTCTAGTCTTCATCAACAGATAGAGGAGGCTGGGAAACATCAATGCATCAATCCCGAGGCCAACTGTTGGAAGATGTGGATCAATCAATTCTCAAACAAAAGGTAGAATGAGAGAGAGAGAGAGAGAGAGAGAGAGAGATGAGGAACGAGTTTAAGGCCTCGCTGCAGGAGCTCCCGCAGTACCAAGTATAACGGAGCAGCTGCAGAAGCAAAAGACACACAGAGAGACCGAAATAAACAGCAAACAAAGCTGATATTTTCAATCTAATTAACTCTTAAACAAAGAACAGATCGCCCCCAGTGGCACACAGGTGCATGAATACAAGGTCCAAGAGCCAACAATGCACTTTCCCTTCTGTCACAAATGATCTCCAGTGAGCCAAGACACATTAACAGCCACACAGGCAGTAATGATTTAAGGGCGCAGTGGAATACAGGAGTATCTAAGAGAAGTGGCACATGAATCAAGCCCTCCTTATAGAGTGTTATCTTTACTATCTATGGACCTTTCAACAATCCAGAATATCAAAGGTAGCTCCCGCCTGCTACACCGGCAAAATCTTAGCATCCGCAACATCCGGGGTAAGAACTTAGAGGACCGAGTGAAGTGTGCTAGACGGACTGCTTAAGTTGACAAGAGAAATCACTACATTCTACACTATGGACAATGAGGTCATCAGTTTGGTGTATGTATGACTGAGCAGATTAGACAGATAAAAGTGTTGTCCATTGTGATATCAAGTGGTAGTAAAAAATTTCAAAGCTTCACTCCAGCAAGCAATCTTCTGAGAGTATAGATGCTAAAGATTTGAACGTTAAAAAGAAAAAAATGTTCATCTGCACATCTCGAGTTTGAATTCGGTCAATGCTACGGTCATTAGCTGGGAGTCTAA
This sequence comes from Notoglanidium maculatum, assembly GCA_030068355.1. NCBI lineage: Eukaryota > Metazoa > Chordata > Actinopteri > Siluriformes > Auchenoglanididae > Notoglanidium > Notoglanidium maculatum. Next base: position 2,699,955 of record JAQQZX010000004.1, read on the forward strand.
GTAAGCAAAGCTGGCCGTGCTCTCTGGGTGGGATGGCTCTCCTGTCAATCACAGAGCCACTAGGCAACTGTGAGGATCGGTCAGCTGATGTATACGAGCCCCCAAGTGGAGCAACAGGGAAGGCGTTCGCCCCATCATCGGGAGATCGTGAATTCGAAATCAGGTAACACCGTAGGCATCATGGCCTTAAATAGAAAACGCCAGCCGCTGGGATGCACATGTCAGTGTGGTCCTAGTGCTAGTCCCAAGCCTGGATGAAGTGCGGAGGGTTGTGTCAGGATCCATGGATGGATGGTCAGCTCATGTATGTGGAAGAGGGCAGACAGTGCTTCGGTCTGAATATTCATGCAGCATGAACAGCAGTTTGAAAAGATGCGCTGCTTTCACATATCTTCAAGAATGCACTCGACTTCATCATCCCTGAATGGTAGATATTGACTTATAAGAGATACGACAGCTAGATATAGACTTTTACTCTAGTTATGAATATAAATGCTTGATTTGTTTTTTGAGGAAATGACTACTGAAATGCAAAAATCTGTGACTGTTAAAATACGCCAACTTTGAATTTCAGATTTCGGTTTATTCAAAACAATCGCATGCAGATTCTTCAAAAGAATATATTTCAACATCATGAATTCAGTGGTGTTTAAATTTAATGACTGCAATTACACAATTCTACACAATTAAATACCAACTTGAAATTTTCTTCAATCCAGTGAGTGAACCAAGTGAGGTGTCCTCACACGCCAGGCCCAGCTGTTCAATTTGATCTTTCTCTCAAAACCCATTTTGGCAACAATGTCGCTGAGATCCTTCACTACTCTGAGCAGATTACACCCCAAGCTGACCTGCATGAGTAAAAGAACCACGCTTTTCACAAGCAGAGAGTGGAAGAAGTGGTACGCTACGCAGGTAAGAGTGATCATGTGAACTGAGATGTAAGCATCAGTTTGTCTCTTTTGCTTGGTATCCATGCCATTTCAGTTAATATTGCTGAGCCACAATGCAATAAATATTGACAAAGAAAGACAGAAAGCGAGCGATGATGGGCGGGCGGGGGAGAGCGAGCTCAGGACGGGCGACGGGGACGAGTCTCTGAGGAGAATAAGCGGTCGTGCATTTTTAACTCCACACAACCGTTTAATTCACATGCAATTATTGACTTTTCTGCAGACAAAGTTCAATTTCATTTCAGGCAAAAATTATTTATATAATAAAACATAATAGTGAGTTTAGTGCAAGTCAGGTATCGATCGCGTCGCTCCCAGCTGATCTGCTTTTCTCCCCCCGTAACACGCATGATGTGAAAATGATCAGGTACACTATACCAGCTACTGTTTTATTTATAGCCTGTAGGGAGGGTGTATCTGAGCACCGATGCCACGTCATATATTGCTCAGAAGTCAGATAATGATTATGTGGAGAACATGAACGCCTAAGGCGAATCAATGTTTATTTTACAATATGCACAATAAAACACTTGGCAGAAATCATTAAAAAAGGCCCTTTGATCTCGTTTTCATTAAATCAGTTTTGCACAGGTGTCCATGATTTTGAACAGCCCATAGATTCCACCAATTCCGAGCTAATTTAGCCTGACCTGATGTCCAAGAAAGACCAGCTGCTGTGGGTCCGACACTGTTGAGCTTTTAAACAGTAGAGCTTCACAACACACCAGGAGTTCGCTAAAATATTCTCCAATATGCTCATTTCTATAAAAATGAAAAAAAGGCTGCAGACCGCTACTCCCTATGCTCTCCCTCATCTCTCTCTAACATCTTACATGCGCACACACCTTTCCACCAGTGAGACACTTTTCCATTTGCACCTCTCCTGCTCCATTGTGCTTCACGAGACTGACAGAAAACATCGCTTGCTCTCCCGCGGACTGCTCTCTCGACCCGCCGAACACAATCTCCCTTCTCTCCGGGGAGCGGAGCTATTATGCATAAACGCCATTGTTAATACAGAGTTCTTGCTCTGCTTTGTTGTGTCTAACCCTCTCTACAGCCTGAAGTTCAAACTTAATTTATAGCCAGCATTTGGAGTAATCCAGGGAATGTCAATATTCTGTGACAAGCCTGATTACCTGCAAACCCTCTTTACACCAGAGCATTCTGGATTCTGATTTCAGTATGGTGTGTTTATTATAAATGAGAAGCATACAGGCTTCACGACGTCCTCCAGCTCCCTCCGTCACTCCGTTATGAGCAGCGTTCCTTTCTTCTCACGAGCTTTATGCTCAAAAATGAGACTGGAATGAGATCTCCATAATACCCAGTCATTTCTCCCCCATTATCCCGTGTGCTTCAAACCTGAGTGTCACGTCTGGAGTACTGCGCAGGACATGGAGAGAGGAACAGAGATGCAGATGTGCCCACATGTTGAGCGGTAATGAACCCCTTGGATGGAAGTTGTGGATTAATTGAACTGTATAAGTCATGCTCGAGCTGAGAAAGCTGTAATTAAGCTTCAGAGGCTCGTGTGTGTTTTTATAATAACTACCACAGCAGTGCCTTCACATAGTCCCGGGGGGAAAGAGAGCGAGAAAGCGACAGAGGAGAGAGAGAGAAACAGAGCAGGACACACACACGCGCACACGCGCACGCACAACTAAAGCCATTTTGCTCAGACAGGAACTGATTAAATTCTGCATTATTCATGATGTTGATCTCAAGATGTATAGGTTTTTCAGCGTCATAGGAGCTGATGCTCCAAAATACAACATATTCAATTACAATGTATAACAAAGGCACAGCTCTACCACCTGCTATGGTACGTAAGGAATAACACACGACAGACCATGTAGTCATACACAATAATCCACCCCAGGATGATGTTACAGGGCATGGCACCAAGCGCCGCCAGATCTGGAGTTCTTCTGCTTATACCATGATTACAACGCTTAACTGTCGATACTGAATGACACGTCACAAATGTTAACACTTTATTGTCATAATGCTGATTTGATTTTTAGATGTAATGCTGCTGGACATCCATAAAACAAGTTCATTATCACTTAGGGTACAGCAGCTACATTCTCTCTCCTTTTCTTTTTGGGGGAAACGCAGCTTGGTATTTTACCAAGAAACCGAAAATCTTTTTTTTTTTTTTTTAACTCCCCCATCCTGAAGATTTTCCCGTGCTGCGAAACTTTATGAAACTGGTACAAAACGTCGGCCCCTGAGACAAATAAACATCTCCTGACGACGACAACAGAATTCACCACATCTATGACTGCAAATGTTCCTTTATTAAACAAAAAAAAAAAAGATCACTCAAATTTTGTGGAGCATCTGACATACATGTCCCTGAACATTTGTCCCGCAAGCATCACGTCGGACCATCTGTATTGAGATTTTCTAGTCGCGATGCACAGCTCCACTCTGAGCAGGTACAACAGGAACAGTAAAGGCATGCTTCTCTGATGAATTTTGTTGCTCTATAAACATCAACACTAAGTCATCGACTTTTTGGAACGTCGTCACCTCACTCATCTGTTCAGAAAGGCAAGTCCTTTCCGACAACTCTGTGCGTCTCTCTCTGTCTCTCTCTCTCTGTCTGTCTCTCTCTCTCTCTCTCTCTCTCTCTGTCTCTCTGTCTCTCTGTCTCTCTCTGTGCCTCTCTCTCTCTCTCTCTCTCTCTGTCTCTCTGTCTCTCTGTCTCTCTGTCTCTCTCTGTGCCTCTCTCTCTCTCTCTCTTTGTCTGTGTCGCGCTCTCGGTCTCGCTCTCTCTCCCTCTCGGTCTCTCTCTCTCGGTCTCTCTCTCTCTCTCTCGCTCGGTCTCTCTCGGTCTCTCTCTTTGTCTGTGTCGCGCTCTCGGTCTCGCTCTCTCTCTCTCTCGGTCTCTCTCTCTCTCTCCCTCTCGGTCTCTCTCTCTCTCTCTCTCTGTGTCTCGCTCTCGGGCTCGCTCGCTCTCGGTCTCTCTCTCTCTTTGTCTCTCTCTGTCTCTCAATTCAATTAAATTCAAAGAGCTTTATTAGCATGACAATAAACGTGTACAGTATTGCTAAAGCATTGAAATGAGTTTCAATAAAACAAATACTCTCTCTGTATTTCTCGGTCTCTCTCTGTCTCTCTCTGTCTGTGTTGCGCTCTCGGTCTCGCTCTCTCTCCCTCTCGGTCTCTCTCTCTCGGTCTCTCTCTCTCTCGCTCTGTCTCGCTCGGTCTCTCTCGGTCTCTCTCGGTCTCCCTCTCTCTTTGTCTCTGTGTCTCTCGCTCGCTCTCTGTCTCTCTCTGTCTCTGTGTCTCCCTCTTGATCTCGCTCTCTCTCCCTCTCGGTCTCTCTCTCTCTCTCGGCCTCTCTCTCTCTCTCTCAGCCTCTCTCTGTGTAGCTAGCCTCTGGTCTCTGAGCAGCCTTCAGCTTCTCAGACTGGACAAGTTGAAACGGAGAAAGTGCTACAGAAGCCTCTTCGATTCATGTTTACTAAATTACAGATAGTTTTTTTTTTTTTTTTTTTTTTTAAATATACACTGATTGACTGTCAGTATATACCGATGTACTCGGTTTGGTCAGCTGAAACATTGTGAAGTTGACGCCCGCTAAACTATATCCAAAAGTGTTATTTGGCTAAAAAGCACAGGAGGCCATTGAGTGAACTTCCACTGCAAGCTTAATTAAAGCCAGTGAAACATTTCTCCATCGGTCTCGATTCATATTTCTAATCTAGGTCTTCAGAAACCCTTGAATGGCTCTTACGAGGGCAGGATGGGGAAAAAAAAACAATGACTTTCCACACGTCTTCCCTACAGCTCTCTCTAAACTTATTTCACGTTTTAAATGATTCCAGTCCTTCAATCTTCTTTCCTTCTATTCACCTCTCAGACTGAGGCCCAACGCTCGCTTTTGTGACAGACTAAATGAAACAGGGAAATCTCATCTCCTTTTTATAATGCGTCGAGGCACTCAACCGTCCAAATATTTTTTCTCTTCTGTTTCGCTCTTAAAAAAAAAAAAAAGGGAGGGAAAAAGTGCAGAGTGCAGTGACTGTTTGTTGTCTTGTAGTAATGGGTGCTTTTCGCTCTCTCTGTTTTCAGGATGTGGCCGTGACTGACACCAAAGATCATACGCAATTTGATGAAAAGGACAGAAGGAGAAATATCACTGCACTTCTCTGTAGCAATACATAAATCTCGAGCTGCAGTTTCTCATTCTCATTTTCTTTTAAAGAAAAATATAAACGCTGGTACTGCTGCGCTGTAGAATTCTCAAATCTGATTGGTCAGAAGTTGTTCTGCAGCTCTGTCCAGATAAAAAAGTATGAGGAGTACAATTTTAAGTTTGACACACTAGCTGTGGTATAAGAGGAATAAAACACTGATGGACGTGTTGCTAGAGGAAAATAATCAACTTTGGGGTGTTAACAGTAACTTCGCCGCCTCTGATTACGAAACTAAATGAGTCCACACTTTTGGTTTTAAAAAAGACTTTATTTACTGAGAAACATCTGTTTTTCACTCTTCAATCTCACTTTCTCAGGTTTCTTTTTTCCAACACCTCTCTCGCTCATCATTTCGCACAGCTTGTGACTCAGTGGAATTGGATGCGGGGGGAAAAAAAAGAAGAAAAAAAAAGCACAAGCACTGCTGTCAAGCACCACTGATTGAAACTGCAAGGTCATTCTGACGTGAGAAAGACAGAGGGGGGG
>JAQQZX010000004.1:2720563-2723063 GCA_030068355.1 Notoglanidium maculatum
ATTGATTAGAAATAAAGTTATATGCCTTTTTAAGTTACTATGTCCTTATGTGACAAGACTTTTGTCAATGACTGTATGTCCGATACATCACACAATACATGACAAAGAAGACAGAAGACGTGTTAAAGGGACAGAATTATTTGCACAAAACGTCAGACATCATATAAAACTATTATAGGGACATAGACACAGCCGTGGAGTGTTTTCTACCATCTACAGTCTGTTGATCCTGCATCATTTCGGCGGTCTTTCTATTCCATAACTCTCATTAGCGACATTAGAAAATGATTAGAATTCCATTCACCGATTCCCGGAGCAGCCAGTGCAAGCCGAGTCATTTGAGAGAGGCGCACGCGGCACAACAAAATGCGTGATTACGGCCGTAATTAATGAATTTTCGAGAGCTGTGCTTTTCAAAAGAACAACCAGCAGCAGGCTTTGGTGAATAGCCTGAGGCGGGAGGTGCGTGGGCCTTCGAGTGCTCCAAGACGGAAAGAAATTTACCACACACCGCTACAATTATTTAACTCTGCAGGGAACTCTCATGAGTCTATGAGCGCGATGCGGACTACGGCCATTTACAATACATCATTTAGACTAAAATACAATAATGCATTTAGCTGCCATGTGTCTGCTGTTTACACACACCAACACAGTGGCAATTTAGCTTTTCCACCCACGGGCCTTAGTAGCACTGACACGCAACGAAAAAGGCATCAGATCAGTTACTCCAAGGAAATGCGGCTCAAGCTACATTTGTAACCTCCTCGTGTTCTCTCTCTCTCCGATTCCACTCGTTCTCACTTCATTTTGTTACGCTTCTCATGTTCACGTGCGCTTTTTCCAGTGACGGCCTCGCACGTTTGACGCATACATGTGAAGGAGCGCGACGTCACATGAAAGCTGACGATCTGTGAAACGTCAAGCACTTTAAAGAAGGGCTAACCGGACTGCGTACAAAACGAAGAGTCGACACGACTCCGCCGAACCGGCTGCGGTTAATTGAAAGCGCAATGAGACGCCCGACTGAGTCAGAGTCCGTAATGAAAAGAAAAGGGGGGAAAAAAAAAAGAAACATGAAGCTTAAGGCCTGCGAATCTCTTAAACCTCCTTCTCGCTCGTTTTCTGCTGTGTTTACAAACTGTTTGCATTCTCTGCTCATTAAGCACAGTCTAGAGCTGGATGCCAATCGCCTCGGGTTTCACGGACATCTGGAGCAGATATTTCACAGGAAAAATCGAGTAATGGACACCAAAAAAAAAAAAACAAGCGGTAAACAAATTCTTCCTCATAGACAAGAGCACATCCTAAAGCGATATAAAGAAAAGGTGTTGGACTCGATCCTTAAACTATTCATTCAACCATTCATAAAAATCCCGAATGAAACCCGAATACAAATATTTTACTCAGGTAGAGAATGATGCATCAAATAAGCGTTCGTCCTATTGTCTGGAGCTCCTAAGTTCAATCTATGACGACACCATCGCATCCACGGCGTACTCTCTTCCCTATGTCGATCCCAGCAGCCAAACATCAGCATCTGTGCGCTTATGTATTCGCAGAACTGGCAGGTGGCCAAGACGAGGGATAAACCTGAGAAAACGCCAACGTAATCGTTTCACGCATTAGCTGAGAATTAATCTCAGATCTCTGATCTTTAAACAGATCGTGTGTGAATGTTTTTGACCGATTGATCAAATTACTCACAATTCGACACTGACCTCAATCTAACAGCACAATATTTGCACATTCTGTACTGAGCGTTGCTTTTCAATCGTATGTGCTTCATTTTAACAGTATGACCTACATTCTTATTATCCTATACGCTCATGTTGTTAAACCGCATGCATTACGTCTCCTTTTAAACAGTCTGAGCTTTTCTTAATTGAGCTCTTAACATCAGTCCAGGGAAAGCAAGAACGCCAGATGATAAAATAGCCTTCTGTCTAATTCAGGCACATTTATTTTTAGGTTTATTAATATGCACTGTCCCTGTTAAATAAAGAATAAATAAATAAATAAATACCCAAGGAGCAGTGTAGTTATCTACTGTAAATATAATTCTAACCCAAGACGTCCTGTCGAGTACAGAAAACTCGCACACAGCCGTCTCTGTTGCCGTCATTGCGTAAAGTCCCCAAAGTCTTCTGAATGTGTTCTACAAATCCGTATACGATAAGGAGACGCACTGTTTTTTTTTTTTTTAAATAGGTTGCCTGAAGGGTGTACAGAGCAGAGGTTCATACTAATGAGAGGAGATATAAAGCTCGCAGGACAACCAAAGACTGCTGAAGAAGAACGTGTGGTGCCGCCGGACGCGTTTACAGTGCTCGTTTATCCGTCATTAGTGACTGCCTGGTAGGGGGAGGTTTAAACTAGCCCAGAACTCACCATGCGGACATGTTAATAACGAGGACATGCGTCTGGTTTTAGCCACTCCTACCTAGTGTTTAAATTCAAATATGGATTTTTGAACAAAAGTAAGAATGCTAGATCTTGT
>JAQQZX010000004.1:2728063-2732532 GCA_030068355.1 Notoglanidium maculatum
AAACGCCTGAAGACCTACAAAATTAACATGTTGAGTCAGTCTTACGTAGTCACCCATGTCATGCACTTTTTAGACGCTCCCTTACTGAGCGCTGGTGACCTGAGTTTCTGAGAGATTAGCTTCAGCAGGTTTCAACGGGAGAACATGTAAAAATATATTCAATGGTACTTGGTTCTCTGTCCGCTCCAGAGTAATAAAATACACATTTAGTCCTTTTTGTGTGATTATTTCTTGAGAAATAGAATCCCGAACTGAACAACTTCGAGCCGTCACTCAAAAACACCTCGCTGGACAAGCCAGAGCGCTCACGATTGTCGCTCACTGAAACATCGTACCCGAGGAGACTGTGTTTAAGACCACACGCCAGTAAAAGGAAGACTTTTTAAGACAGACATTTAATGATCCTTAAAGTCAGCAGATCTAATTTAAGACTTTTTATGACTGTTTAAGGATCCGTGGGAACGCCGTTGATGGAATAATAATGGGCTGTGACTGCAGTCCTCTCAGATCATACGGTGCCCGAACTCCAAGACGCCAGGGTTCTCCAGCTAAAGGATGAAAATCCATGTGTGAATATTCGACGACAGAGCCTCGCTATGAACACTTATGATTTCTCACGGCGGCGAAGAGAACGGCTGTGAACACCAAACTTCTTGAGTTTGCGGCAAGGTGGTGGATCGTGGAGTTGCTGTTACCGTCCAGAAGCTGTTTATTTACCAATAGCAGCACATTCTTTAATGTTTTATTCCTCAACAACATGCCAACGACTGCATTTTTATATTTATTAACGAACATCATACTTTTTATCAGTTTGCGGCTGCAAAGTTGTAAACGTCCATGAAACAAATCAGCTCCAGTTCTCGCTCACGTTACGGCAGCTATAACAGTCGCTCCCTCACCAGCTTCGTTTTTCTCTCTTTTTAATTTAGAGGGAAAAAAATAAATGTTGAGTTGAGTGTAAACTCTTGCTGTCGGTTACAAAGCAGTGACACTGGACACGTCTTCCTAACATATCAATCAAATATCTCCTTAAAAGAAATGGTTTATTTTCAGTTTGCGGTTTTATGACGCGCCCGCTATCCGAGCCTGGCGATACGTTGTTACTATAGAAACGATAACGTATTACGGACATAAGCTGCATTACGGACAGAGAAAATCATTCAACCCCTCCTGACCAATCAGAATCCAGCACCGTGGTATAAGATCACTTTTTGCAGTAAAGTAAGAGATTTGAACCCTGCACAGGTTTAAATCGGTGTTAAATTCTTCACACAAATTCCTGATGAGTTGAGAATTATTCCTATGGTACGCTTCTTTTCACTTGCAAAAGTTATTCATTACGCGAGTTTATCTGTAAGCAATAGTAGCTGGAGTTTTAACAGACCAAAAAAGGCTAAAATATACAAGACATAAATGAATAGGTGTTCTGTACTGCGTAATTAATAGCAGCTAAAATATATTACAGGTATTGGAGTGAAAGTTTTGCTTCGTGTGTGACGAAGAAATAAATAAACAGCTGACCTGTAGGACAGTCTGGATCTTGGCAGAGACGTCCGCCTGCTCGTACAGCTTGATGCCCTCCTGAGCTCCACTGGGAGACACCACGATCTGCTGCAGATGGCTCAGGACGATGCTGTGAGCCGTGGCGACGGCGTTAAACTTGTCAAACAGCAGCTCTAGCAGTTCCAGGAGCAGCCTGAGGGTGGCAGCACACAGAGAGAGCGAGACAGAGACAGAGATAGGATTAATACACGCAAGTGGAACGACACAGTGACCCTTTTCATGACACCGCTTCCTCTGCCGCCTCTCCTCGACTTCTAGAAACAAAACGAGTGTTCGTTCTGTCGTTCGGCGCCCGAGTAAACCTTCAGAGACGCTCCCGCGCTCCTGAACTGAAGGGCCACGTAACTTTCTAATGAACACAGAGACAGCAGGGTGTTGACAGGATCTCCCCGCTGAGCTGCAGCAGATGTTCACCAACAACAATTAGCGACATCTGTCAAGCCCGCGTGGGCCGCTAGGGGGACCAACATCTGTCTGAGGTTTGTCTTCAGTGGCACGGTGGGACACTTCTGGAGCGCACGAGTTTTACAAAGCTGCCTCGCTCGGATGACAGGGAGGGGGAAAAAAAAAAGCATGAGGCAAAAATCGTGTGCGATGTAAAGAGTTTTGGGTCAATATGACGATATGAAACGTTTTTGAGATATTGCAGGTACTTTTTATACCCTTTTAAAAATAATAAATATTCATGAAAGCAACACATTTGACTGTTGATTGTTTTTTTTATTTAGAAATTAAAGTTTTTCTCTTGTTTTGGGCACCAATTTATTGTCATATACTTTAAATAAAAAGTAATAACATGTAACGTGACGTATAATAATGATAACGTATTAGAAGAAATGCATCAATATATACCTGTGATTTACAGCTGGAACTACGGTCAGAGCTGCTGGTGCAGAAAATTAACCAACACCATCTGACCAATCAGAATACAGAGCTCAACTATTAACCCCACACACACACACACACACACACACACACTTGCTGATACATAAATTTGGATTCCCTCCCTCCCTCCCTCCCATACAGGCATGCTCCATCATCTACACTGAGGTTTCCATAGCAACAAGGCCCCTATGTCGGAGACGTGAGGACAGAAACACAGGGACGACTCCAGTGGAGATGAGATGAGCGTAAAGTCAGATGTGTAGTACGTGAGGCGAGCACATTAACACACGCACGAACACGCACGTTAACATCTCACACATACATGCAAACTCACTAACCTACACACACACGCACAGACACCCAGACGCACACACTCACTCCTACGCACATGCACAAACGCATACAAACATGAACAAGTGTTGTGCGTGTCTGCGGCGCCATGCGTCAGGCGAACACTGACGGGTTTAAAAAGATCGCACGCGTCAATATCGTAAACATCTAGCGAGGCCAGTTTAGTATTTACAGATCTGCAATATTTCTAATCTGAGATTATAAAACACTGAACAGCTGAAGAATATTATGTGAGTAATTAAATATAAATTTTTAATTTAATATAAAATGTTTACTATAGTTTAATTTATGCGTAACATTTTCGTAGACAGAGCTACATAAACACTACACTGTATTAACGCACCATGTTAAACATTTTTGTATTTTATACATAAATTTAGATGGTAAAGCATGTGCTTTCACTCCTTACATTTTCATTTCTATATCTTTAAAGATCGCGAGACTTTCCTTTCTTCTGTTTCTCTTGCTGAGTTTCTACTGAAATCATTTGTGCTCACTTTATTTTGTGTTTTTTTTATTTGATTTGAAGCCTGATTCAACACAGTTTTGAGTCCATGCAGCATGTTTTTGGTGCTGACAGGGTGCTGGGGAGCGCTTTATCCCAGCGCTTCATCAAAAAAGCGCTCGGGGTTTTTTTCTTCTACAGAAGATCTCGGATGAAGAGGACTCTGCGCTCTGAAAAAATGATATCAGGTGCGGCGTTTTTTCTCTAGACAGCTGCATTGGGAACAATTGAAAAAAAAAAAAAAGAACACAGTATATCTGCATACGATGCTGTTCCAACATAGTATTAGCACCTCCTATTGGTAACAGGAAATGACACACGTGCAACAGGTCACGCTCGGACTGTTGCTCGGACCCGCTAGTCGCCGCTTGCAGCTATATTTCAAGCATGTTTTTGCCTCCATGGGTATACTTCTAATTAAAGATTTTGACACAGTGCACATACTTTTCCTTAAATGAAATTCCTCCTCACTTTCCCACCCCGTTCTATTCCAAAGTCATTTTTTCCGGTAACATGCCTGAGAAACTCAATATTGTTGTGCTTTTGGGATTGTTGGCTCTATTCCATCAGCCTAGACCACACAGAAATAAGATATTTCTTTACAATAAACTTTTGAGAACCAACAGAAAGGTCTTTTAAAGTTTCACTCCGTGTTCATTACGCTTGTGGGGACTCGGAAATAAAACAACACGCGCACGTAGCGGTATGAGATTCAAGACCCAAAACCCTTTACGTTCCCACAGCAATAAAGAAACAGAGCGCAATACCCGACTAAAAGAGTTTTCGCGCTCGGAGTAATGAAGCACAAGAGTCGAGAGACGGTGTCAGTGTGCGGAGAAAAGCAGGAGAATAATAACGGTTTGAGAGAGCCGAGTTCATTTCTGCCCAGGGTAAGTGCTCTCTTAAGTGCCATCATTATCTCCCTTCTCTTTCCACTGCTTTTGTTTCTCTCTGCTACTCGCCATACTTAAGGAAATGCAGGCTGGGGTAGTTTTATGGATTACACCATTTGTCTAAATGAGGGAGTTATGAATAAGATGTGAGAAAGGCTACCATCGATCCCACAAGGCTTAACAGGAAAGAGAGAGTGAAGCAGAGGGAGAGGGGGGAAAAAAACTCAAAACAGCCAGAAACACAAACACTTTGAAGAAGACAAGAGTGACAT
>JAQQZX010000004.1:2732632-2744011 GCA_030068355.1 Notoglanidium maculatum
ATATACATACACGCACACACGCACATGTAATTAAAATTAACATCTATAAATGTAGGGTGAAAAAAATAGTCATCTCGACAGTATAACTTTATAGATAATACGGATAAAATTTTTATTTTTATACAGATTTTCCAAATAAATAGCTTTTTAGCGAACATGCTGGAAGACACATAATGCCATGGCGACAGGTTCAAACCAAGACACCATCGGTGCTTCTCGATTCACGTACTTGTGTCCTTATACTTTCTACGCTGAGTACTAAGTACAGTCCTGAAGTACGAGAATCGAGACGCAGCTCAAGTCTAAAATCGCTGTTCCGGACGCCGGTGTGTCAAACCCGGTTTCGGCATCATTTTAAACACACAACGAATTCAAAAACAGGTCAGTCACATGACCTTTACTTGTGTGTGATATACCATCGTCCTAGTGTGTGCCCTGATCAAACACCGATTGATGACAGGACCAGATATGGTGTTAGAGACGTGGGGGAAAGGGGGCGTGGCTATAAACACACAATAAAATAAACTAATACTGTAAGCTGGTCAGACGTCGGCTGCTGATGTAATCCTGTAACGCAGCTCGGCGCAGGATGCCCCTTACCTTGGCTGGATGTCCTGTCCCAGGCCCTCTCCTCTCTGGTAGGCGTGGTCTGCGATCTGGGTGGTGGATCTTTTAAGAATCTGCTTGAGCTCTGGCTCCAGGCGCTCCATGATGGCGTTGATGGTCTCGGGGATCTTCCTGAGTTTGGCCAAAGCTTTGATCAGGATCCCCATGAACTCGGCGCTGTTCTCTTCAGGGTCCGCGTCCAGGTCGTCCTGCAAATCTCGAACTACACACAAACACAAAACACGGTGATTACAGAAATAGTAATATGATATTTTGTACAATGTTTTCTCAATATATATATACACATTTTATTAATTTGTTCCTTTAAAAGCTCTTGCATATAAGATTACACCCTCGTGTTTTATATCTAAATGTTCTCATCTCCGTCGGTACGGAGGTCCCATTTCACCTAGAGACCGAGATTTAGCTGTAAATCTGAAAAGACGAAAACTGATTTTTTGGAAATGTTCTAAAAATCGCTCGAGCAACTTCAGCAGCTGAAAACATTTTGCTTTTGCTTTTTTCCCCTCCACGCGTCTCTTGCGGGTGTCTCCGATCTCGACTGAATGCTGTGCTGAACTGAACATGTTCTTTGCCTCATAACTCCGTATGTAAGTCAGGTACCAACTCAAGAGGAGATGCAATCGAACGGGAAGACCCTACAGATTCAGACAAGCTTAACCACATTTCTGCACTGGATTACCGCAAAACTGTTGACGGAAACATGGGGTGCGGTCGATTTGACGCGTGGACACGTTCGGCGGTCCCCGAGGGTTAATGATTACGAAAATACTTATACTTTTTTATTTATTCCGTATACTCACAAAATATATTCGACAAACAAATATTTTATTCTTGATGTGTATTTAAACATTAGTTACTAACTGAAGTCTGTGGTACACTTTTTACACCAAATATGAACACATTTTTGTTTGCTTTTTTTTTTGCCAAGTAGCCTTTTTTTGTCATTGCGTCCACAATTCCACTCTTTTACAGGCTTAATACAATTTAAATAAAGTTACAGGATTAAAAAATTACAAACAAAACACAAACACTAGTGCCCACCTATTGCTTAACTTAAACATGATGTACAACACTGTACGTAAATGTAATTATCTACATAATAACAAAGCCAAATCCTGCACCTTTCGCTCTCTTCCCGTCACTGCGTCACTGTTCCCGGTTTAATTCCCCGTCCCCGCTAATTTCCCTCAATCCGCTAAATGTTTATGGCAATTTGATGAACTTTGTTGACTGTAGTTTGCACAATAATTACTACAATTATAACCTAAAAAAAATGCGGAACATGGAGGCCATTAGACAGAACAGTGGGTGACAAAAGGAAGAAGAAGCCCCTCGGCACTGACAGAAAGCACTTTTCTTTTAGTGGCACCGTTCTATTACACCTGAAGTACCGCCAGCCTCAGTAATTGCACGCTTTTCATGCAGCGCTGGGATAAAGTACAGTTAGCGCAAGAATTACTTTGGCCCTGGGTGTGCTTTTTGTGCAAATTTAAAAAAAAAAAAAGGCAATTAAAGGAAAAGTAATCAACTGATGGACAGCGCCAGGAAGCAGAGGGAGAGAGAGAGAGCAGCGGTTAAGATGCCTTCTTAAAAATACCTTCTTAATCCTTAGACAATTTTATACTCTATTTCTAGACATTTCTTTTTTAAAATCAGGAAATTCTAAGCTACATTTATTTGCATCATTTCATGAGTAATGACGAACCCGGTTCTATAACATTTTTACAGGACAGTTTTAATCATTTCACATTTCTTGATACTTGTGAATATTTGCATCTTCGCTACAGACAAGCGGACGGTTAAAGGAGTTGAACGAGAGCTCTTTGATCCTGTGACGCGCCCCGTTCGTCGCTCGTCGAGAAATACTGAAAGACGAGGCCGAGCGAGACGACGATCGACTCGCGGCACAGGAAACGTTAACGTGTGTGCGTTCGTGCACAGTCGCGTTTTAGCGCTTTGCTTTTGCACTCTCGATTTCTGTGAACATGTTCTAGCTCAAGCCGATCGGATCAGGAGAAATGTATTACAGTGACAGAAGTAATACGACGTTGATCATTTCGGCAGACGATGAAGTAAGACACGTCACTGACGCGCAGCTCACGCCTTTGTTTTTGACGTACGTTTAAATGAGGTATAACGGCTCGTCGCTCCTGTTGCAGAATTCTTCATATTTTACACCAGAAAAAAAAAAAATCTTCATCACCAGTTTGGCTTTTTACACGGGCGCACACTTCACGCTTTACGCAGTCGGTACGTGGATCGGCGTGTTTTCTAGGCGCTCGCGTTACCAGATCTCGTGGTCCACGACGGCAACGCACGTTTATACAAAATGGCCCATATTTACGCGATACGATCGCACGTGGCGTGAAAGCGCAGAAACGGATGGTCCTTGCTTAAGTCATTTCTGAAAGTTTCAGTCTGAAGAAAATGTAATTTTTCTTAACCAAAGCGAATTAATTAAATAAACATTCATTTACGGCGTTGTCATGACGGATTACTGGCGTCGACCCCCGAGGGCTGGAGAAGACCGCTTGCGTGTGAAGAAGTGAATCGGTTAATAAGTCAGTGAAATGAGCATCGTTATCATGGTGGCCGTGTTTAAACTAACGGCTCTGGGAAAGCGGATGTAGGAGAAGAGGACAGCGGAGGGGAGAATGGCGGAGCTGATAAAGGCAGCGGGGTTCCCCAGAGGAGGCGAGCCCACACCGGGCTAACAGAGCCTTCACCCCCACTGCGCCGCTTAATAACCCCCAGGGCAGGGCCGCTCCACCTCCATTCAGCTGTTACCACAACACATTATGACCATATCAGCATCACACACGTGGAAAGGGGAGGAGAGGCCACACGCATGCGAATGTCAGCATGCTGCGTCTGTAAACAGGATTCCACACCTCAGGTGCACGTGTAAGGCCTGATGCTCATCACGACAGACTCACGGAATGGGAAATTATTCTTTCCTGTCATGACAGGAATGAAAGATTCCGTTTTTTTTGTTTTTTTTTTATCCGAGAGTTTCACCTTCATGTTAAAAATCTTAACAGAACATTTTTTCGGTTACAGAAAAGCAAGAATCGTACATATTTGAAAACTTCAAACATTTTTAGCAGAACAACTTTTACGAGTTTTATTTTTATTTTTTTGGCAAAACGTCTAGAGAGTTTTTTTTTTTTTTTTTTTAAAGGTATTATTTAATGTTTTAAAAAAAAAAAGAAAAAAAAAAAAAAAGAAAAACATTTTATATTTTTGGTCAAAATTTCAAGAGAGCTGTGATTAGAGAAAAACAAGAATTTGAGAATCCAAAAAACGTTCTTGGTCAAAACTTTATAGGGAATTTTATATTTCAACAGAAAAACAAAAACAAATTGTTTTATGATATTTTCGCCATAAATCAGGAAGACTTCCGGAAATCTTTGATTAAAAAAAATTTTTAAAAGTTGAGACTTCTAGGAAAGCTTAAAAAAAAAAAAAAAAAAAAAAAAAAAAAAAAAAAAAAAGAAGAATTGGATTTTTTGCTCAAAAGCTTTGGCCTCTGTCACATGACCATTATGTTACTTTGTTATGTTTTCTGCCAATGTTAGCAGGCCCGGAGATATACACAGTAAATAACAATAAAATGTCTGGACTGCTCAGCTAAAAAACTAGCAGAAAACAATAATCCAGCTGTGACAGCCCATCTGTCTGAGTGTTTTAGGACCCTGAAGTATATTATGAAGTATTACGTCTGCTAAGGCTAAGCGTTTTTCTCCATCTTTGTTTCCGTGTTTTGTTTTGTTTTCTTACTGCTAGATGAAGTCGGAGTGCTGAACTGGGACGTCTCGGTGAGTTTCCGTGGAGTGGACAGACTGCTGACTTCCAAAATGGACGAGTCTTTTGGAGTAGACCTGAGAAAAAGAAGGGGTGGAGTAAAAAAAAAAAAAAAAAAAAAAAGGAAAGACACGTTAGGAAAGGATCACATTGTTAATCTGTTTAAGGTTGGGGGAACATCTTCAGAACTTCTGTTATGACTTCCGTTACCAGACAAAAACATTCACGGCTTGTCATGTTACAGAGAAACCACAAAGCGTAGACTCCTCTGTCCTCCATCCGGCATCCGATGGACAAGCGCATGCGGACGATGTGCTACTATAGGAGCGCTTGCGTACTAGCACAAGGGCGCTGATAGAAAATTCTTTGGCTGTCGGTGTGTCAAAACTAAGCGTGTCATGTAAATGAACCGCACCGCTAAAGCGATTCAGAGCGAGATAATACCGTCGGAGAGCTCCGTGATCAGATTTACACTTAGACCACAGCATTAGTGCATGGTGACAAGCCTCCCACTCCATAAACCCTCAGTTACTCTGATGCCTTTATTAAACCTGTCACACGCCATCACCAATATCCTGAAGCAGCTCTGAACACCATCCTGAGTGGCTGAGCTGAAGAGTTCAGCTGAATCTTTTACCCCTTGAGCTGCGGCTGTTTTACAGGATAATGCTCTGAAATATGACCGCGCTGCTTCGCTTCAGTTCAGTACACGAGGTTCGGCTGAGAATCGGAGTTTTAAACCGGAGAAAATCGCGTGCTCTAGGACATTAACGAGGAACAAAATGTCCGCTGGATGCAGTCTTACTGCGAGTCCTTTCTGAAGTAAAAAGTGTCTGCATGGGAAATCTTACACTGTGTTACATAACCTAGCTAAGCTTCAGCTTCGAGCGCTTGTGATCTAAAGGGCCCGTGACGTACAGAGTTCAGTAGCTAGTTAGTTATCTAGTGAATGTTTATGCTTTATAATTCACTGGTATATTGTGAGGTTTTGCTAGGTATGGCAAAGGAAAGGTGTCAGGGTTGAGAAGTTAGCGCGCTGTCTAAAAATAAATGCAGC
This sequence comes from Notoglanidium maculatum, assembly GCA_030068355.1. Taxonomy (NCBI): domain Eukaryota; kingdom Metazoa; phylum Chordata; class Actinopteri; order Siluriformes; family Auchenoglanididae; genus Notoglanidium; species Notoglanidium maculatum. The sequence continues at coordinate 2,738,124 of JAQQZX010000004.1, forward strand.
ACGTGATTCAAATGAAATGATTGGGTATCGGTACCGATTCACCCTTGCACACTGTCCTGAATTGTAATAAGGTTAGATCCTGATTGAAAAAAGCCTAATTATACAAAACGAACAGCTTCTGTTTTTGTGCGATCTAACTCTGAACAACAGACTACTTTATGTCTGCTCATCTTAGAGCTTGAAAGACCTCGAGTGTTTATTTCGTTCCAGAGAGACTTCCACGTCACGCTTTTGAAAGAGCAGAAAACGCACAAGCTGACGCTGCTTCATGACCCTGACTAATAAATCACTTTGTCTCATGAAAGCCGCGAGCTGTAATTGCGGGGCCGTAAACATGGACTAAAAACACACCGCCGCACTCGTGAGATCAAAAAACCCACAGCGCAACACCACACTTTAGCGCAGCGGGGTCACCAACCTGCATTAGCCTAATGCGCTACACCGTGGAGACTTAATGAACACAAAGGAATTAGCATTGCGGTGGCTACGACGGCGGCGTGGGTCTGCTGGCCGACACTCGGGTGCGTAATCTCCAGCCGACTGCCCAGAGGCTGCTGCAGGAAGGGAACAAATGGTGCATTATGATTCCTCTCATACTCCTCCGCTCGCCTGTGAATCAGTTATCTGTGTTTGCGCTGAACACCACTATGTATGGAGACGGGCAGGGGGCAGGGGGCAGGAGCTAGACTCGGGTCAGGACGGATTACCGCTAAAACCTCGTAAAAATAGAAACTGATCAGGGTTTAGCTGCAGACACAGGGGGCGATTTGTAGAATAAAACAGAATAAGATACAGAGAGGTGGTGGGTTCAAATGGTTGAGAAAACAGTCTCCAGACAAAGCCAAAAAAAAAAGGAATAAATGTAAAAACTGAAGAATCCTCTCCCTGTTTTCAGTATTTTAGCTCTATACTCTACACGTACGACTAGAATAACTAGAAGGCATGAACTTTGATGTTGACTTGAAAGAGCAAGCTAAACACGCTAAAAGATGAACGATATTACACTCTTTTACGGATGTTATGGATTTTAAAATGTTAAAACCTCTAACGGTTTTAGAAATAAAGGTGAAATCATTGCTCTGATATTCCAGGTGGTTGCTAGGTTTTTGATATCAGATTGTTTCTAGGTGGCTCGTAAGGTGTTTATAGGCGGTTGCTATGATATTCTAGGCAATTTATAGGGTTGCTGTTGTTATATTGGTGCTATGATACTCCAGGTGGTTGCTAGGTGGTTGCCATGCTAACAAAGTTGGGTGTTGCCAGGTCAACATCATAACCACCTTAGTAAGTGGTTCTAGGTGGTTGCTATGATACTCCAGGTTGTATCTTTGGTGCTGCTAGGTGGCTATATTTCAGGTGATTGTTAGGGAGTTGCTAGGTGGTTGCTATGTTACCTCAGCTGGTTGCTAAAGTGTTGCTAGGTTTGACATTTTAAAGGACTTTTCTGTTTTTAAATTGTTGAATCAGACTCGTATACCAGTTTGATGTTTTACCGTCAGCTAAATCTGCTAGCAAAGCTGAAACGACATCCAACAGCGACAAACTCTCACGTCGCGAACTCAAAATTCGCTCATGGTGCTAGTAGTCTGCCTTGTAGGCATTCGTGGTGCGGTTATTGTTTTAAGTACAGATGAGAATCTGTACTATTCAAAACTTATTTAAGTGCATTATGTTACATGCTTGGCTTCTTCCTAGCTTCACTGGAAGACTAGCAAAGGAAAATGACAGTCTGTAGTGGGTATAACGAGAAGCCAAGGCAACGCAAGCTAACAGCAGCGCTGCAACATGCTAATATAAGTGATGCAGCAACACCAGCACAGAAAAGGGTGCTAGAAAAAAAAAAAAAAAATTCATTGACTACTACTACTAAAGGATACTGAAACTATTGCATTTGACCATCAGCAACAAATCCTTCTTTTCACATGCAGACAGATTAGAAATTCAATGTTTTGTGCTTCAATAAGCAATATAACACTACGTGCTATGTTACAATTTTACACATGAGCATGTTTCTAAACGCACCGTAGTAAGTCGTTATTTCTGATTATGCCAGAATAATGACTGAATTATTATTATTATTATTATTATTACTACTACTATTATTATTATTATTATTATCTAAATGACAACTTGTAATAACGTGCACATTTCTTTTACAGAACAGACATAATCGCTGGAACCATCTGCACCATTTATTTATTTTCTGAACTAAGCCCATTACAAGCATGGCATTTCTGTATGATTTCCGTAATAAGCTTACTGCAGACGTGAAGATAGCCGAGTGACGGCTGCCAGTTACTTTACTGCTAATTAAACACTGCATTTCCGCACTACAATAACCTCCGTTTCCCAAGAGGAGTCCACTAAAGCAATTTCTAATGCATATGAGCAAAGTCTCAAAAATCAAATACCGGATTGGTCTTTCAGCATCACAGGTCCGGGCTATAGAAAAGGACAAAAGAAATACAAGTCTTGCAGTAATCCTGTTGTATCTGGTATAAAACAAAAACAGTCTTTTTTTTTTTATTGACACCTTCATCCAAAAGCGATTTACAGAAGAGTCAGGAGGCACCGGTATCTACGTAAGTACCAACAGTACCATAAACAATGAACACGCATTATTAGAGAATTTGAAATGATAAGGTGGTAAGGTGTTATTTATACTCCCCTGCGGAATTCTCGATTCTGATTGGTCAGTTTTCTATAAATTGTTCTCAACACGTTATCGTTTCTATAGTAACAGCTTGTTACTATAGGGATTTGTACAGTGGAAAGGCCGCATTAACCTTTCTAAAATAAGCACATATAATTGTTATGGTGAGTAAAATTTTAAGAAGATATTTGGAAGGAGTCTCCAGTTTCAGCGCTTCGTGACAGGTAAAGATGTAACTTGAACTTTTAAAAGGAAAGTCTTGCAGATGAAAGGCTTGGCAAATTTCACAGAAATTTGAAGAAACCTTTTTATTTTTGTTTGTTTGAGAAAAACGTAACCCATAATGCACCTATAAATGGATAAAAATGTTCAGCATCGGCTGTGGTATAAGAGGAAAAGATGACTTCAGCAGGTGCTGTTTAAGGGAAATAATCAACTTCAAGGCAGTAAGAGTACTCCGCTTCAGGATGGGCTTCACCACGCTACCTCACTGCTGACATGCATAATAAAACACAAAAGAATTAACGCTTTATTTTATTTTTCTTGTGCAAACTGGAATCAAAAATTGGGTGAATCGAGTGAAGTAAAGTTGTGTGAGTAAAGACTTGGAAAACATCTCGACAACCTCGCTCCACAGGACTGGTCCGGAGGAACGTTATTGGATCATCTGGAGCGTTCGGTTTGCTTCTAATTTGCATAAAATTGCTTATTCAAATCTGGCTTGCTGCCGTGACATAAAATTAGGCTCCATTTCACAAACCTGTGCCTTAAAAAATAAACTGTCTAGTCGTGAGGGTTACATTGCAATGTAGCAACCAGGCACGAAGTTACATTTCTTTTACACCAGATTGACAGGTGGAAAATATTATTTAGGCTCTAAATACAACGTAAAGGATAATGGCTGCCGAGGTGTCCCGTTATACGGAATTAATGGACGAGCCGGAGGATAAGAACTCCATGATGTGAAGCGGAGTGAAGTTTCCTCCACAGAGTTCATTAATTCCGTATAACGGGACACCTCGGCGGCCGTTACCGCTCTTATTACCCCGGATACCCAACGTCTAAACATGTTTGTATATTTACAGGCCTAGAAAGAACACACGAGGGGTAGATTTCTCAGAATCAAACATGTCTGTGGCACACTTTTGTCCTGAACAAGGAGTGGACGGTCTAGCTGGTTTGGTCGTTATGGTTACCGACTATGCATGCTGCCAGTCAATGGAAAATTTACTACGTGGTTACTAGAGCATCGATACGGAACGATGTTTAAAACTTTTTCCGACCGATCGACTTTAGTGGTGTCCCGTCATACGAAGTTATCAGACACCTAGAAGCCAATCAGAAAAGAGTATTTTTCATCTCATTTTCCGGGGTGTGACATATAATAATGTCTGCAAACACAACGACTGCCACGGATTGATTGTGCTTAATGATATCTCAGAACTTCCTGTTTTGGTAAATGAGCCATGTTAGTTTGCATAACGCGAAATCCCTTTTTGAGAAAAGGAAAGCAGAAAGCTCAGCTTGGAAGCTCTTGTTTTTATTAGCTTCATTTTCCTATCCAAATATTCAAACCTAGGGATTTAAAACGCTTAAAAGTGAATCAACCCTGGAGGTACAGCGCACGTCTAAGTCTATAAGAGTGAGTGCGTGTGCGCGCGCGTGTGTGTGCGTTCGCGCTCACCCCCCGAGCTTTCCTTTGTCCTTGCCCCGCTGGCCCACGCTTCTGGTGGACTTGATGTAGAGGTGGCGGTGCAGCTCATCGATCAGCACCAGATGAATGTTGAGCTTCTTGCTGTGCAGCTCCAGCCGCAGGTCACTCAGACCCTCCACCTGCAGCAGGGGCCCCTCCAGAGACTCCACCGCTGACACCTGCACACAACAACACACAGCTGAGCAAACACACACACTGCATGCTGGATTCATTGCTAAGGGCAAAACGAAAAAAAAACCTCATCAGGGAACATGTCAAATTCAAACAAATGGGTATGGTAGAACTATTTTTTTTAAAACCTTTAATATTTCCAAAATAGCTGCAATAACGCTAAAAAAGACAAGATTGCCACACGGGGAGTAAAAAAAAATCTTCTCTTACTAACTGTGTATAAATGAATAAATAACACAACTTTATTAATCACTTTTAATTCAATATTATTAAATTATTTTGCCTGTTTTTTAAAGGTTGTTAATAACTCTGTAGTGTAGTTGCCCATACACTGATTTATTAATTAAAATGACTTGTAAGGATAAGAATAAAATATTTATTTCATAAATATAAACTTCTTGGACTTCTCAGCGAGCTGTACGTGACACTCATCTATACAGCGAATAAAAAGTTAAGCCTCGTTTTTTTTTCACTTCCTAGGTTTTGAGAGCACATATTTAAGAGCGCTGTAAAAGTAATCTATAGGAATAAAACGGAGTGCTCGAACTGTACGATTCACAGGGTTTAATCAAAGAGTATAATAATCAGATAAAATGGATGTCAATAATCCTCAGGCTGCTGTATGATCTGTAAAAGAGTACAAGGTCAGCGAGTGTCAAACAATCGAGTGCATCAATACGATGATGATAAACCGGTAAACGAGGCGATTCTCCTCGGGATCGACGCCCAGCGTCAGTACGAGAGGAGTGAAGTAGGTTTAAATCCCGTTACTGAGCTACATTTCCTTACTCCGCTCACCTCGTCTGTCCTCTCACCCTGCTGCATGACTCACAGCTACAAGCTGCAGGATCTCGGACTGCTTCCTCTTTCTCAAATCCCTCTCTCTTCTCCATTTCACCGTAAATCCTCACCTCTCACTCTGTCCATCTGGATGTCTCTCCGGGTCTGTCTGTGTGTGTCCTTGCCCATCTCTTTGTCCCTCTCTGCATCTCTCTGCCTCGCTGCTTGTCTTTGTTTATCTGTATGATTCTGTCTCTATCTGGATCTCTCTGCCTCTCTGTGTCCTCTGTGTGTCTGTATGCTTATGTCTCTCTGTATGCTTCTGTATCTCTGTATGCGTCGGTCTCTCTCCGTGTCCCTCTCTGTATCTCTGTATGCGCCTGTCTCTCTCTGTGTCTCTGTATGCGCCTGTCTCTCTCTGTGTCCCTGTATGTGTCTGTCTCTCTCTCTGTCTCTCTCGGTGTCCTCTGTATGCGTCTGTCTCTCTCGGTGACCTCTGTATGCGTCTGTCTCTCTCGGTGTCCTCTGTATGCGTCTGTCTCTCTCGGTGTCCTCTGTATGCGTCTGTCT
>JAQQZX010000004.1:2806614-2827866 GCA_030068355.1 Notoglanidium maculatum
CTCTCTCTCTCTCTCTCTCTCTCTCTCTCTCTCTCTCTCTCTCTCTCTCTGTCTCTCTCTCTCTCTCTCTCTCTCTCAGCAGCTTTTAGTGATAAGGCTCTGAAATGTGGTTTAAAGAAAAACTGTCCTTTTCATAGCCTTTCTCTCTCTCTCTCTCTTTTCCTCTTTTCTTTCTTTTCTGCTCTGCCTGGTGTGTAAGGGAAGGCATGAACAGAAGTCTTTTCACTCTTACTTAACCTGGTGATTTTTTTTTCCTGCCTTGCATCACCCGAATCCCTCTAGAAGTATTTACACTAGAATCTATTGACCATTGTCATGACTTCACTATAAAATATAGTAATTAATAGGCTACTCGGCAACAATATGTACCAATTTGTTCAAAGGTAGATGAATCATAAGTTCATTAGCTGGTCCACTGAGCAAATGAAAGCTCCAATGCTTGCCCAGAAGTCCGATTAGCCAGGTTTAAAAAAGGTAGCTAAGTTAGCTAAATTCCTCAGTATGATCCAACCCGTCCATAGGAATGATCCTTTTCTAAGAAGTCTAACGTTGTGCATCGCTTTTGACAAAATGGCGGCGAGTCGCTGACCAGTGAATTGTGGCCTTTTCTGGTGTGGCCTGTTTTTTTGGGGGGTTTTTTGCGCAAGTATACGATTACATAAGTATGAATCTTAGTTTTTTTTTCTCAGCTTAATGAACTCTGAAGATTAAAAAAAAAAAAAATAGCCTGGACACTCGTTCATGTAACTTTACAGTCAGGTGCATGTTATTAATGCTCTGTCCAAACTTATCTACAATTTCAGATATGTTTCTCCAAGCACAGTTCTTGGTTGTTTTCTCTTCATCTGTATAAAATTAGTATAAAGTTTCCTACCCTTTGAATGGTAGCTTGAATGGAGTAGGGTTTCAGTGGAGAAGTTTAGTTTCACTTTGGAAAAGCGCTTCTGTACAGCAGTAGTAAAGTACGTTTTTGAGTCTGAATCCCTCGATGTCCGACCAAGAGCTGTTATTTTCACTCTCAAAGCCAGGAAGTGCTGCCAGCTGTGAACTCCTTTACTTTGATCATCAGCCATCCCTAGTACCTGTAGCACATTGTCTAGTTTGCTGGCTACTAATGTAGAGCTTTATGGATCTTTAGGGTATTGCATGAGAAATAACACACAATAATTTCACCTGGACATCAAATGCAAGAGGATTAGCATTCATGTTTCCCCAAAAATCAACACCCAGTCAATTCCAGCTCTAAGGCATGACGGGAATCTTGAACTCTTGATTTGTATTTTCTTTTTTATTTATCTATTATGAATTTCTCATCCTTGCTCTACTAAAATACCTGTAACGGTCAGCTCAACATTTACCGTCATTATGTGAACTTGGCATCGGTCTTCAATTCTGTTTGGAAATCAATAAGTTCTGACCGCAACGCGACGGAAGATAGCGTTCTTCCTTGTAGCATTCCGACCTAACCGCTGTTCCAGACTATTCCAGAGGCATTATTAAAGAAGATTACGGAGTGCTTCATCATTTGTAGAATGTACGTGTCTCGCTCCTGCTTCTTCTGATAAATCCATGCACCAAGCACAGCGACTATGAGCAAAAGTCATGAGCTGAAGGTCAGGACAGAGACGCCATTGAGGAGCGATAGAGGAGCCATACAGATTCTCCATTGTCCTCCTGCTGATGTTATCCTCCCATCAGCCTTTTCAGCCCCGAGTCTGCACACATTCTGATGACACACTGATAAAGACCTGTCATGAACCGATGCCCTTGGAAGGATCCGAGGGCAAGACGTAGACATCCTGCCTCTATAGGACCTAATGCATATGTATCTTATTCTAATGGACCTGTCTGACACCCTGAGGGCCTTTTTCCGGTTCAGCCTTTCCCCGGAACCTTTCCCCGGAACCTTTAAATTCTTGATCTAGAACCCTTTTTATGGTTCTAACCATAAGTTGTAACCATTGAGGAAAATTGTTACGTTTTATTTCACGTTTTTTGTTTGTTTGTTTTTTATTTTATTTAATTTGTACGCTTTTAAGCTCGAGTCTGACGTGTTTATTTTGTGTGTTGCCTTTGCAGGCTAAGCAGTTAGACGGGCGAGATCAGCAGCTGAGAAAGCAGGACGCCTTCTACAGAGAGCAACTGAACAAACTGGAGGAACGGGTACGAACTACAGCCCTTTTTTCGCTTTTGTGTCGTCCCAATCGTGAATCGAGTTCCTGGATTTGACCAAATTCCAGTGGGCTCACGTGAACCAGATCGTCTTTTAGTCTCTGGTCATTTCGTATGTATTTTGTCCTTAACCCATTATCCTCCTGCTGCTGTCTCTCCTGCTGGGTAACACCGAGAGAGCAGTTCACAGCCTTCACCTGCAACCGTTTGTCCTGTAACACACACACAGCACTGCATGACAGGCCTACTCTCCAGAGGGAGGGAGGGAGGGTGTGTGTGTGTGTGTGTGTGTGTGTCAGCCTCATATGACCCATTTTAAGTGGGGTCTGATATTGGTTGTGGTGTTGTGAAAGTGCTGAAGGAGCGTTTTTTTCGCACCTCCCTAAAGCAGCAGTCTTTGTCTCGTTATTAATTGCATGCTGTGTTGCTTTAGTTTCGAATCTCCTCTACCAAATCCCTCAAGGTTACCAACAAACTTTATGTACTATAAAGCTAAAATTACAGCTACATTAATATTTAGGGAATGAATTAAAGGCTCAAATCTGGAAGACGAAGTAATAATTACAGAAGCAAATTAAATATTTTTCTGCCTTTTTTTTTTTTTAACCGTGATTGTTGTTTTGAAGCTTTTATGAAATATAATTTATAAAGACGAACACTGAAAAGGAGAGAAAAAAAATGAAATCTGTACAATGTAACATTTTACACACGTTTCGATGAATTAAAAAAGAATACATGCAAAATTGTAACATTAAATTGCTGCTTCTAGTGATTTTGTAATTGAATTTACTTTTACAAAAGATCAGAAAAACCTCAGGATATCCTCAGTGTGTGTGTAACCCTGCTGTGAGCCGAGTTCTCACTATATGGATATTATATGCTCATGTTGCGTGGCCCTGATGGACAATACTGCCGTCTGATTGTATTTATTTATCTGCCCTCTCACCTCATATACATACTGCTGCAGACTCCTCACTGTCTCTCTCTCTGTGTCTCTCTCTCTGTCTCCCTCTCTCTCTCTCTGTGTCCCTCTCTCCCTCTCTCTCTCTCTCTCTCTGTGTCTCTCTCTCTGTCTCCCTCTCTCTCTCTCTGTGTCTCTCTCTCTGTCTCCCTCTCTCCCCCTCTCTCTCTCTCTCTCTCTCTCTCTGTCTCTCTCTCTCTCTGTCTCTCTCTCTCTGTCTCTCTCTCTCTGTGTCTCTCTCTCTGTGTCTGTCTCTTGCTCTCTCTCTCTGTCTCTCTCTCTGTCTCTCTCTCTCGCTCTCTCTGTGTCTGTCTCTTGCTCTCTCTCTCTGTCTCTCTCTCTCTCTCTCTCTGTCTCTCTCTGTGTCTCTCTCTCTCTGTCTTGCTCTCTCTCTCTGTCTCTGTCTCTCACTCTCTCTCTCTCTCATATTCACCCCCTCTCTCACTTCTCCTCTTTCTCTTGTCCTCTCATTCTCCTCTCTCTCTTCATCTCACCCCCCTCTCTCTCTGTCCTTCTCTTTCTCATGTCCTCTCTCCACTCCTCTCATTATCTTCTCCTCTCTCTCTCACACTCACTCTCTCTCTCTCACTCTTCCTTTCCCCGCTGTGACAGAAACATTATTGATCTCCTCCTGCTTCATAAATCAGCTATAGATCCTTGTTCAATACGCAGAGCGGCGTGTCAACAGCTCACCATCTCGTCTCAAATAGAGACAGAGGGGAACCTCGCCAGCCGGACCCGACTTCGTTTTTAGCCCCTAAGGATTTATGGATCTGGGTCGGTAAGATAAATGTACTAAACGTCCCAGGCCTTGAGTGCAGGAGAATACTTTAAAACAAATGGCACGGGAGCAGGAGGATGGTGATGAATGAAGCGTTTGATTGCTGCTGGTTACGCCCGTTTCGTTGAATCGTCCTCCCTTTTATAAAAAAGTGAATTTATTGTTAGACGCACAGACGCGTGGCACTTTCAGACAATACAGTGTTTAAATTTCTTCTCACCAGAGGCGAGGAATGCAGACAGGAGTTTAATCTTGTTTCTGCAAAGTGATGTAGCAGAACAGCCTTGCTCGCTTAGTTTTAATTATTCATCAACACGTGTTGATCTGTTTTGGCTTTCATGTCGGCAGGAGAGCTGAGATTTTGATTGCCATTCCTCTCGTCAGTCTCTCGCTTGGTTTTTTTCCCCCCTCCGTTTGGTTCCCCCTTGCCTCTAGACTCCACGAGAGCAAGTAACGAAGTGAAAAATAAAGAAAAGGTAGAGGATAGATGGACAGAGAGAGCAAGAATGTGTGAGAGAGAATATAAAAGGCTGCTATATATTACACGTCTCTTTCAATTCAGGCTGCTCATTTATCAGGAGCTCGTGTCTGACAGGTCATCACAGCGCAGAGACGGCACCTGATTCTGCCCAGGCCACCAAATAGCCTTAAAACTAGATCTATCTATTTATTTATCACATCATCCTTTAATACCAGCTGTAAAATGATCTCAGAATTAAGCTTCCCTAATTGTATTTCCTCTCATTTCTTCGTGTATCGCTGTTCCAATGTGAAAAGTATTGACCAGGACGGTGTCCTGTTGGACAGAGAAAAGCAGCTAAGATAGAAAAACTGGCTCGGACTCCTTTGTTGGCAGCAGGAGCCCGGCCATGGGGACGCTCGTTAATTCCGCGTCTCGGCCTGATCGATGCTTGCTCATGACGACAGCGCAATAAAGCCTAGAGTTTCTATCGCACACAAACGCTAGCGAGTACCGAAGTACGTCGGGGAGCTGCTCACAAGCTCCAAAACCAGCCACAGCACCTGGACGTGTCTCATAACTCCACCACGTTCTCAGAGACACGGCGGTACCGCCGATATGTTTACTCTGCTGTCGCTAAGCAACTCTGGACGTGATAGTCATGGAAACACTGTTTTGAGTGTTTTGATGAAGAGTGATGGAGTAATTGCAGGTGTAAGTGTGTAGTTTACCTGTTATCATCTCCGAATGCCATCTCTCTGACCAGTTACGTTCTTTTAATTTCTTGTCCGCAGATGTTTCGTTTGTTATTGTATTCTTCAACATTTTGCCTGTTTTATCGATTATAACGTAATTACTAATTGTAGTACTAATATATATATATATATATATAGTATTAATAGTACAAATTATAAATGGTTAGAGAGCTAGCTAAATATTTTCAAATCGCTAGCTGTGTATCTTCGTTTCCCAAAGTGTAGACGGTGTCCCCCTGGTGGGCCGGGAAGGTACTGCAGGTGGACTGCGAGAGTCTATAATTAACTTGTAGTACGAAATTACCGTAAATATTTATGATTAAATATATAAGTTTAAAAAGGTAATCAGAACTAATAAAACAAAAGCCATGGGATTGAAATTACATGGTGTTCTTCATTATGGACTTATCTTATATCTCGTCATTGGTAATTAACTAAACCTTACTAACCCTAATTAATTAGCTCTGCATTGCCATAGGCCCACGTTCACACCGAATTGTTCTGTTTACGAAATAAAATAACGTATCGGGAAATACTTCATGGTGGTCTTGTGATGATTGTCTTTTAAATTGGGCCATAGCTATACCTAGATTTTTTCTTTACGTATAAGGTAAAAAAAAAAAACGTATTGAAGCACGCCATTGCAAAGTCTACATCAGTTCGACAATATACCAAGACATGCACACTGTCAGTAAATGCTCATGACAAGATGATGACACAACCGTAACCTAATTTAAACAAATATTAGGAATACTGCGATATATAAACATACCGTATCCTAACAATACGTTGGAAACCCAGAGGGGGGTTCAGATTTGAGCCTTCCTGAAATATTTTACGATGGACTCGGATGCGTATTTTGTGTGGTCTTGTGCCATAAAATCGCTACGTAATGACGTCTATAAAACAGTCAGCAAAGTCGAATAGTTATGACTGTGAACTGCCCCAAACGTCAGGTATGCTTCCCTTACTTTATTCACATTTTATAATGCTGAGAAGCAGGATTAGCCTGTCAGGGATCGCCTAGCTAGTTAGAATAGTTCAGACTTATCACTTCAAAGAAAACAGCAACAAAATTGCTCGTTTCCAGCTTTCAGCACTGCGTTTCACGTCAACCACAGATAAACTTCTAATTCTAAAGAAATCATTCGTCCGTTTTGTGCGTTTTTCTAATTCAGCGCTTGGCACTCTTTGTGCTGTTGAGGTTTTTATTTATAAAAGCGGCTCGGCCTCTGGAGTCTGCGGCGTGTGCCGGCGCACCACGGAGCCGATTCGACTGCGCCGGCGTGCCGTAATGGCCATCGCAGTGTGGCTTCCCCTCTGCAAATTCTCTGGTCTGCCAGATAACACCGCTCTGGAGCTTTACGCCAACATTCATCCAGCTTCCTCATTATCAAGCCGGCGGATTCCATTAAAAATAACACAGGGTAGTGTTGTTTTTTATTTAAAGCCCTGCATACATGTACTCGGTGGCAGGATTAATTTTTCAGCTGATTGCTTTATTAGTCAGTGAGAGCCTACAACCCCTCCCCCCGGTGTGCAGATTAAACAAACGTGCATTTCCATCTACTTCTTTGTAAACAAGGATTAAAGAAGAACAGTCTCCAGGCTAGCGCTAAGCACTTTTAAGGAAAAGAAAGAAAGACAGGAGGCTCTCAGTGGGACTGATGGAGGACCTCTACATCACTGTGTGTTCAGAATCAAAATCAGCGCCTGTCCTAATCACTTGTTAATCAAGAACAGAAGGAGAGGACTCGGATTGCACCCTGTCCTCCAGCTCCACTTGTGTGCTTCATGTATAAGGCTAAGAGCTTCGCTGGATGTGGGTTTAGGATCGGCTTTTGTTTGTGCTTGTGTTTGTGTTTTTCGAGGTCAAAGTCACGGCCCCAGCAATCAGAGCCTGAGCCGCTCTCGCTCGCTCTCCTCCACATCCTGTGCTTGTGATTAGTCCCAGACACGCTCTGTATTCTCCTACATCTCTTTCAGCGATGCTACGCCTGTTATAGAGTCAAACATATCGCTAACAGTCTCATAAGCACTCGGGTTAGCCGTGATCTCTCAAGCCCGTCATCTCTGCATACTAATCGTGCACTATTTATGACTTTATTATATTTCTGATACAACCGTGGACGTTCACATTTTGTCGTAACTCAAGATACGAGTTTCTTTTTTCTTTTTTTTTTTTTTGAGAGAAGTTTCCCAGCCTCACGTTTAAAAGTAAATCAGTCATAAGTGGTTTTATTTATAAAGCTTTGTTTTTAAACCTGAACAGTAGCAACAAGAGCACAAAGACAGACCTCCACTTCAAGGCGAGACGCTCCGAGTGAATAGCGTAATCTATAAAACAATAGAGATTTTTTATTGATTTTTGTTTTCGTGCGAACTGAAATCTAATTAAACATGCGTTCATTTGCATTCATATTAAAACCGTTCTTTTGATGACGGTAGAGTTTATTTCATTGTGTAGACGCTCTCAAGAGGAAGACTTTGACATAAAAGTTTGTTTCCTTTTGGTTAAAAAGAAATACGGCTCACTGTTATAAAAAGATATTGGATGCCATATCAGTATAAAATTGGAATCGACATTGACTAATACAATGATGACAATTAAAATCACATGCAGGGGAATATGGCATGATGTGATGGTGACGTGGGCAGAGAGGCAGGACGCAGGTGCAGGTTGGAGCTTTACTTACAGCACACATAACGAACCGAGAGTGACGACAAGAACGTCTTCATGAACATGAAGCAGGCAGGAAGCAGAAAACTAATAGCAAACCACGGGCGTTCAAGAACACAGCTCAGTCGGATCACGAGAATCACACGAGGTCTGACGAGGAACAGGATGTCCGTCACTGTCCGTTCCGCATGAAGTCGCTCCAAGAGTACCAGCAACATTAACCACGTTAATAACCCGCGCTGCTGAGAGCGCCAGGAGTCTTTAAATAGTCTCTACTTAATGAGCCGCAATCAGCTGAAACTCAGTCCCGCTGGATGTGCTCAGGCCGTCCACGTGACCCCACAGAGCAGCCTGGGAAATAAAGTCCTGCACCTCAGTGCTGCGAGCAGTGAAAAGCATGACGTGAGTCGCAGTCCGGCAGCGCCGACCTGGAAACATGCACTTTCACGTCACGGGCTGCGCCGAGCGTACGGTACTCGCTGCAGACGTGGACCTACAGTGTAAGTGTGCCAAGTGCAGCGATCACCAGCAAAATGCAGTCTAATCATTTGTTCTTGTGTTTAGAGTTGAAAATGATCATAGCAATATTTCCTTAATAAAAATATTGTGATGAAAGAAAAAATTGGCCATATTGCTGTACCATAACCCCCCCAATAAACCAAATGCCATGCAGTGGCCAGTTCTGACCCACGGTTTCTCAAACCTAATTTTCTTACTACAATCTATCTAAAAGAAGACATGATCTAGATCCAGTTCATGATATCGATACAAACAGACATGATCTAGAAGAATTCTGACCGTCATAGAAACAACACATGGTCATGTCTTGCCTTAAATAATCAAAAAGCTAACGCATGAAATGCTCCGAGTCATGATTTAAAAACTGTAACGGGCCTGACGTGTAGTCCGGTTTTCCGGGTCATCGGCTGCAAAGTCACGTTTACGCTGCAATATTAGCGTGAACCGAGAGACCTGGAGGCAGAAGCTGGTGTGAGAATATCAGTGAGGCTCACCAAGTGCATGAAGGGATTTAAAACCCAAATAAAATCATCTTAAACCTGATCCCGTAATGGACAGGACACCTAAATACAAGGCGCTGAAGTGTGTCTAGACAAGATGAAAGTATAAAAGCATGTGTAACTTTCTTCAAGAAGTAAATGGTCCAGAGGTCAGCATTATGAACTCCTGACATGAGGTTGAAGACCTGGTGACAAGGTGTACGAGGTCATTTATTATGCCACGTGGATCGGATTTGTTTTCAGAGAAAATGGATGATTTGCTATCCAGGATGTTGTAAATTGATAAAAATAAATAAAAAATGAGACAAATGCATCCGTACAAATTGGCAAAAAGTATCAGTATTAATTTCCATTGAAAGTACAAAGCCACTGAAACCATGCGTAAGTACTCGACCACCTCCTCATGCCAGTTTTCTATTCATCACGTCTGCCTTTTTAAAATAAGCAGTCACTTCTGCACTTCCTCATTCAAACACTTTTAATCACCTACTTTTTTTAAGCTTTATGATCAGCCTCGTGCTGAAGTTGAATGGATTTTCTTTCCGCTGCTCCCATGTCATTAAGTATATTATAGTCATATAGTCGGAATACGTTTTCAATTGTGTGCTCGTCGTTCAGATCGGAGTCGCTGGTTAAATCTGGTCATCGTTTTGGAAGGTGGTATCAGCGCGGTCTCTCAGGGCGGCTTGGCCAGCGCGACCTGCTGAACTTCATGACCTCGAGCTTTACACACCTCAAGGAAATTCCTCACCACACTAAAATCAGGCACCACTTCACACCTTACTGCGCTCAATATCTCCCTTCATAAACCTTTAATGGAGTTTAAATTGTACAGTAGGCTGAGGTGGAGGTGGTGCAAAGCTCCATTATTTTTTAAAATAAAGTTGTTTGTGTCAGGAAGAGCTGAACTTGCTTTTTGTTTCTCACACATTGAGGAAAAAAAAGATAAAGAAAACATTGGGTCTAAAGGTGAAAGACTGCGTTTGACGTGATGCATCATCCAGTCTTCTCTCTCTCATATATGTATATAAGTGTGTGTATATGTATGTATGGTTTTTTTCTTTTTTTTTCTTTTTCAGAGCACCCAGTCATACAAGGTCACCAATGAGAACCATCGCAAAGCTGCGGACGAGGTGAACGCTAAATTTAGGTGAGTTCAGAACGCCGCTGTAGTCCTGAGCGTGTGGAGATGATGGCCAGTTGCAAGTTACGATCGATCTTAGGATCAGTTACTAAACTTCACATTCTTAAACCCGCAAACATTTAAACCACTTCTGTCGGAATAGAAAGCCTTTTCAGGCTGGTATTAATTAGGGCTCGACTGATATGTTTTTATTTGCTTGCTGATACTGATTATTAGTTATAAAGGACACCCATAACCCATATTTGGGTCTGATATCCATTTGCCATAAATCGGATGTGTGTAGCTTAAAGTTTGACAAGAATTCAGTTGTTACTCATGACTTGCATTAAACGATACTGTTTTAAAGAAAGTGTAAAGCAAAGTCAGGGATTTTTTTATCAACGCCTCATACATGCTAGAAAATACTTACTGAAAACATGTGAAAAGACTGTAAACTATATCTTACTGAAATGCAGAAATATTTTTGTGTTTTGGGCGTGTCCCTGAACACTGCAGCTTATTAACATTGGAGCGCATTAACAGCCCGTTTGTGAGTTATTAAACTTCCTTCATGTCCAAGACGGCGGCGCGGCGGCACCGGCATCTCGGCGAAGAGAACGCCGCTTATTTTCTCATGATTTTTTATTATTATATTTTTTTTAATCATTCAAAATTGGCTGGTTGTTTAATAACCCGGTTTTCTGTGGTGTGATAAACTCAGAACCCAGACAGTTTTATTGCTTTAAACTGTCTTTAATATTAGAACTTTATTTAAAAAATATTCTGAACAAAAAAAAACAAAGTTTACGGACGGCAGCCGTTGTTTAACGGTGTGTGTGTGTGTGTGTGTGTGTGTGTGCGCGAGAGTGAGTACGTGAAATTATATGATTGTGATTGTGTTTTTCGCCAACCGTGTTGTTCAGCCTCGACATTGTTTCCTCTCACTGTGGAAGCGAAAACAGGCATTCCCACATTCTCAGAAAGGAATGTTGGACTCTGATTATCGTTCGACCCCTAATATTAATGCACTCATGTTTAATAAGTTATTGTTTCACACCAGCAAAAAATGATGGATCGGATATTAGAGGGTGACACAGGAGAGGATTTTCACTCCTGTCCCATGCCTCTCCTACAAAAATACTCCTATCCCATTCCAATCCCATGACAGAAGAAAAAAAATCCCAACCAGGAAAAATGACTCCGGTCCCATCCCGAACCTGTGCTGTGTTTTACAAATTTCTTATTGTATTATCTTATCTGCATATTTATATGTAAAAACAGACCTATTGTTATTAGGATTTCCTTCCCACTCAGTCCTGTTAATGTTTTACCCTGTCCAATCCCCTAATGAACGCTGAATTTAACTCCAATCCCGAGGGAATCCCGTGACCTACAGGATTCCCGAAAAAATGTCATCCATCGGTGGAAAAAAAGGTTGATCAAGGTGATCCTTCAACGAGTGGAAAAGATTTCCAAAAAATGAAGCTGGGAATGTTTGCACCCAGTGTAAACTCATTTCTTGTGTTTTGTTAGGAATTATTTTTATTAAACATATAATTCATTCTTTATTATATTTGCAGTGTAAGTGATTTCATTTTACCTATATTCATTTCATTTATGCGTATCGTCATCGGCTGATACTCAAGGTTTCAGTAAGAAAACGTTAGGACTGTTCCATCTCTAGTTACTATAGTAACAACTCGCTCACTTGTATCGCTATATTCACATGATTTAATCCTAGAATTTTTTTTTTTTAAAGTAAAATGATGTTGTTCGAGTTTTCTGCCCCGGACACGTTTATGTTTATTTTTGGACGGAGACTGCAGTGTTAGGGATTTGTAAAAGTCAGAAGTAAAGCTGTTCCTTTACCTTCTTCACAACAGGAAAGTCTTCAGCATCTTTCCAGTTTTTAGGAGTTTCAAAAAGGAAAGCTGTTGAGGGAATCACTATTTATAGCTGGTATATAATGCAAGTAATAACAAGAACCAAGTTCCTGTTACTATCTTATAGTATATGTAATTATAAATGGATAAAAAGTACAACTGGATGGTGCAATGGTTAGCGCTGTCGCCTCTCAGCAAGAAGGTTCTGGGTTTGAATATGCCAGCACACGGGGGCCTTTCTGTGTGGAGTTTGCATGTTGCCTGCGTGGGTTTCCTCCGGGTGCTCGGGTTTCCTCCCACAGTCCAAAGCCATGCGGATTAGGTCACCTGGCTGCTCTACATTGCCCACAGGTATGAATGTGAGCGTGAATGGCTGTTCGTCTCTGTGTTAGCCTTGTGATAGGTCCCTGTCAGGGTGTAACCCCGCCTCTCGCCCGAAGTCAGCTGGGATTGGCTCCAGCATCCCTGCAGCCCTGACGGATAAGCAGTATAGATAATGGATGGATGGAAAAATTACAAATCATCCTTTAATACCTCAGGATGTAAAAGTAATTAAGGAAAGTAATCAAGTCAAGCTTGGTCATGTTCCCCAGTCATGTGTTGTGCCTTACAGGTGCAGTTCTTCAACCTCACACTTGTCTGAGGCATCGATGCTTGACCATTAGCTCACGGCTGTAACTAAAGAACATGGCGGTACGAGTCCATTTTGGCGTATATGTCTTAATGTGGCCTATTAGCCCCTCATATTAATGCCTGTGAGTGGCTGCGATGGGAAGGGAGGGCAGGCTGTTCCAGTACTAGCCTGGCTTCACAAATTACATTAGGCCATCATTAGGCCGCCTTCCTCAGCGCTAACACAGGGATCATCGTCTCTACCGAAATGCCTGAAATTGATTAGTAAACTCCGGTGGGGCTGGGGAGGACGTAGGAGGGGCGGAATTGCATTAGGAAATGCATTAAAACAGCATTAGCATGACATAGCTACCCTTCGCAAAGCAACCTCAGAGTGGGCTGGGGTGTCATGTGACCAGCGAGGCTCGCTCTGAGTGCTACGATTGGCTGATTGCATTAGAGCGGTGCATTAGCAGCGTTAGGATTGGATTACTGAGTAGAGGTAGGAGGATATGTGTAACTTTTTTTTCCGCGGATAATGAAATGTTTTCAGGCTCTGGTGTTACTGTTGGAGCCGGAGAGGCACAAGATATCCAGCCTGCAACAGACTAATTAGGTTTGTGTGTATGTGAGGGAGAGGGCTGGAGAGTGTGTAAGAGAGAGAGCAGGCGTATTTGGGTTGTACATTAGACTACAAATAAATCCGTATTGGCCGTCCCAGTGGATCGGGCCGCTCAAGTCGGGTTCCATAACAAGAAGCGGAGATAAGATGCTATCGTGGATTCGGTTAAAACAATAATCCCGAATATTTAGTCAGAGCCTTTTGATTTCCTGAAATTCAAAACCGTCCCTGAGATAAATATGGCACAAATCTGCATAATTGAAAGAATTAACATGAATTTGATATGATAATTGCTCTTTTGAAGCTGAAAATGGCTGCCGCTTGAACAAGTTCATTTCCTCTGCAGTGGATCGGCTTTGATGTTGAGCCGAGTGATGTGATGGCTAGTCGAGGCATCGTTTCTAGACACGGCTCTGTAAGATCTGACACTTCGACGGCGTTGAGGGCGACTTTTTGAGGTTCATTCCCATTGTGATTAATTGATCACAATAGAGCATCGACGAAGCATATTTGCCAGAAATGCCAGAACTGTGCTACACGCCAACTTATCCTATGTTACTGTACATCGCATGAGCGATTTATAGTATAAATGTTCAAAAGTTCTTATTACATTAGGGGGCATGAGATTCTTATTTTATGGCATCTTGTTATTGCTGAATTTGATAGATAACCGTCTTAAGATATGTATTCCAGTCCAAGAAAGAAGGTGGATAACCTTTTTCAAGTAGAGTGAAAATTTTGCTCCCTAGATATCTGAGCTTTTTAGGAGGCATGATTCAGCAGACTCCGAGCCTAAACCACTGAATAGGGCTGCGCATCAGGACTGGGATCCTACGGAACTAAAAAAACTGCTTTCCCCTATTCATCACAGTATTGTGATGATTGGAGTCGCCATTTTTTGAAATGAGTAATTTGTTTATATTTTGGGAAATAGGCCCAACTAAGTTTGCAAAAAAGGTGGATTGGTCCGAATTCCTTTGGGTGTGGGCGGGATGTGTCAGAATGTCTTCAGAAGAGGGCAGGATTGGTTATAAGTCCTTCAGGTGGTTAAGTCAGAGTTCCTTTAGGAGCTGGTGGGATTGGTCAGAAGGATTTCTGCAGCAGATGGGTCTGAATTCCTTCAGAAATAGGCAAATTTGGGAATAAGCACGATGGGCTAGGATTGGGCAGGATTAGTCACAATTTGGTCAGAAGTTCTTCAAGTGCCGCCAGGATTGGACAGAATTTCTTTAGTAGAGGCTGGGACTGATCTAACTTTCTGTAGGAATAGGTGAGATTGGTCAGAATATCTTCATGAACTGGTAGGACCGGTAAGAATTCCTTTGGGACCAGGGAATTGGTCAGAATTCCTTGGAGAATGGGCAGGATTGGTCAGAATTGGGAGTGGGCGGGATTGGTGAGAATTTCTTCAGATGTGGGTGGGATTGGACAGCTGTTCCTTGAATGTGGGATGAGATTGGTCAGAATTCCTTTGGGACCAGGGAATTGGTCAGAATTCCTTGGAGAATGGGCAGGATTTGTAAGAATTGGGAGTGGGCGGGATTAGTCAGAATTTTTTCAGGTGTGGGCGGGATTGGACAGAAGTTCCTCGAATGTGGGATGGGATTGGTCAGAATTCCGTTGGGACCAGGGAATTGTCAGAATTCCTTTGGGATCAGGGAATGGTCAGAATGACTTTGGAAGCAGGTGGGATTGGTCAGGGTTTCTTTGGGTGTGTGCAGGATTGATCAGAATTTCTTCTTGGCTCTATCAGTTATTTTTGGTCATCATTTCCATCCAAATGTCTGTCGGTTCACTGCTTTGTTGGCAGTTCTCTTGAACTCAACTCATGAATAAAAAAAAGTGTTGTAACAAAAGCAACCTGTGTGAATGTAATGCATGTGAGGTTCATTAAAGTTGATTTGATCAGGGTTGACTTGCGTCTGCATCGACTTCTGTTGGCTCACAGTTGAATTTTAATTACAATTTTAATCGCTTTTGAGATGCTGGACATCTATCATGTATGTATACATTTTCTTCATTCTGCAAATAGGAAAACTGCATAAATCTACCGTCTTTGTGCAGTTATTATACGCCTTGGCTAGGGCTATAATGATTACTATGTTAATGTGTTTTTTGAGGGGTGGTGTAATAGTGAGGAAGCAAAGCAGTGACATCATTACCATGCTCACACTTCCTTACAGTGTATAGAAGGGCTCATTAATTCCGTTTGACATGGGGCCATTCTTACATGGCATGCAAACAACAACGTATTTACATGGGTATCAACATTTATTCGGATATTATCGTTACACTCATTTTAAAAACAATATTACATCCGGGTTTACTGTGTTGTACCTCAGGTACAACCTGATTGCCTTGTGCACCCTTTGCAGTGCACTACATGTAGTGTGCATCAGTTAGATATTTGATTGTTAGGAAGAATGCTGTTCTTCCAGAAGATTATCCCTCAGGTGGATGATGGAGATGGAGAGCACCGTCACTGCCAAAAATCTTCCCTAGGTGTTTGTTTGTGTGAGTGTGATGCCCATAGCATACAATTTACATCATTTGCATCCTCATCAAAAGATTCATTAAGCCTGGGATAGAGGCGGAGTCACCCTGGAAGAGACCACGCCCATCACGCATTGGATAAAGGTGATCAAAGTTGTGAAATGCAGTGATGCCTCTCCCAAACCAGACAGTAAAATAAATAAACGCCCCATGACAGCATAACAGATCCACCAGTTTTTTTTTTCTTCCTTTAATTTGTCACCCGTCTGCAGATAATTTAATGTGGTACATTTATTTTATAGGTTTTGCTATAGTACATTATTGTCCTGTAACCTCTAATGATATTGCCTAGTAATGAATACAGCTCTCACACACACACACACACACGAGTTATGAAACTCGTCTTTAAACCGTTCCCCAGACTCCAGCTATAACGACACTGCAGCTCCCCGTTAGATTTTTATTGATGATTTTTCTGACGAGACGAGATTGGCAATATATATCGCTCTCTTATCTCTCTCATTCTCTTTTTCACTGCCACTAACCTTCAATCTCTGCGCTCTCTCTCTCTCTCTCTCTCTCTTTGTTTTCGTTTCATTTCTGTATTTATTTTTCTTTTTATCTCTTCCCTTTCCAGAATTTTTCAGTCGTCCCTATTTTTTTTCCTCTCAATCATTTTTTTTTTCTCCATCTCCGTCCATCTCTCTTGGCAATGCAATGGTGTGTGTCTGTTAGAGGTCAGGCATGTGGTCACACACTCTTTCTGCTCCAGTGGAACTGATGGCTCCTATTCAAGAAAAAAAATGGACGATGAAAATGAGACCTTGTCATTTTTCTTTTTAACTGCTTCATTTGTTTTTATTTGTCTCTCTAAGTCATGCAGCTTGTCCCACTCCACATTTTTTTCCTCAAGTGCAAGCTTCACCTCTTAACCTTATTAGTGCGTAAGTGGTTGTAAACAATGACAAATCGACGCATGTCTGTTAAGAGATTGATGACTGTTCGTTTAAGGCCACCCGCGCTCTGGACATGGGACAAAACACACACACACACACACACACACACACACGCACGCACACACACACACAGACCCAAATGAGTGTCAAGCCAAGTGGCCCAGAGCTTTTTGAGAAATGTGTGGTGGTATTTAATAAGCTGAGCGCACTGGTTTCACAGGCAGATCTTTTTTTCTTCTCTCCCATTAGTCCGTGTTATTGCACTGGACATGCCATATGTATTTCAAGAGCTTCTCTAAGCCGAAGTGGACATATTGTATGTATGTAGGCTTTCTCTAGTTTCATGTTCCTTCAAGCTCCTGCTCTGTAGCAGCCTCAGGACTCACATTTGTTCTTCGTCATTAACTCACAACCCAAAAGCAATTTATCTTCTTTTAAGCTAAACACAAAGATCTACAGTTCAGTCATAGCATTCATGTTTTTGGCTGGGTTTTTTTTTCTTCTGGATATCTTGCTAATTCCCATCTGCTACTTAACTCCAAAATACATGAAGCCAGCATCCGTGTCTTCTGAACTGATGCTTATGCAATCTTGGAGGATACAAGCTCACAAATGCTCGTGATCGGTTAGTGTTGCTCTGATTGACCGTGGAGAGAGAGAATGCAAGCCTTCCCTCCCTCTTACCCTGAGAGAACGGCCAGTTTAGCTCTTTTGTTACCTGCCGCTGATGGCCGTAGCACCATTGGGATGCAAACTTGCCATCTCCAGATGATTTAAAATTTTTCTGGGGAATAATAATTTGATTCCCTGAACCTGATATGAAAGAGCTGTTTGTTTCTTGTAGCGATTACGTTTGATCTCGGTGACCTTGCAAATCTCCTTCTTATGATCCAGTAGAAAGGAAGAAGGCAGGTCTGTGATGTATGTATTTTTAATTGGTAAAAAAAAATTATAATTTTATAATTATAAAGTGCTCACAACTGACTTGCTTTTTTCTTTGCATGGCATACATCTGTGGAAAACCCACACACACAGTAGCACCAACAAACATTTTTTTTGCAGTTTAATATTATTAGTTACACTAATGTGTAAAAAGTTACACATTAAATGCTAAAGTTCTGTTTTTTTGCTAGGATTTTATTGTTAGCAGTGACTTTTTTCAGACACACATTCGTGTCCCCGTTGTCTGTCCTCAGTGTAAGGAAACCATACTGAATGCAGTTTCTAATATTTAACTTCCATGACAAAGTATGAGTGTATGATTGCCAAGGCTTCTTTAGGCTAATGAACTGCAGGCCATTGTGTCGCTGGTTCTCATTAGGTGACCCGTAGGTCCTTCTTTCTGTATTGTGCCTCCATGTCTCCTTTCTTTGTTTTTTTTTTTTCCCCCTTAAGTCTTCTTTCTCTCTATCGGTCTCTAAAAATCACCCCAGGAATTCAGTTGCCATGTAAGTGGTCCTCGCTCGCTGTAGCCTGACTTAGAAACGACTTCAGTTATTGATCAGGTGTGGCCCAGCTTTATGGACTGTGGTGGAGATAATGGGGCGAGGGGTATAGGGTTTACTCACTACACTTTTCTTGATTTTGGCATCGTTATAGATGGAGTTGTTCGTCCCTGCTGAGAGAGCAGTAATATTCAGACAAATGCTGTGGGCAAAAGAGGAAACCAACAAGAAGAATACACAACCGGTCTTCTCAGAGTCGTGCCTGGTTCATACTATCAAGAGGATGTTCTTCAGTGGAAAGTAAAAAGCTCTTCAGTATGTTGCTCTTGGGTAAAGCCTCCTACAGATGATCAGCAAAAACCAGCAGATTGTGCACCGATGAAGACGCTGTTTTTCAGTGGAGAGAGTGGTACTTCATGTCCTGCTCTGGGCTTGGATTTTACACATCGAATTCAGCACTGACGCTGTTTGTGCTAGCATTTTCAGAAATGCAACCAGTGATTTACATTTTATGAATATAGAAGCGTAAGGAGTAGCATTCTGGTGAGACCATGGTAACAAATGCAGCTTGCAATCAGTGCAACGTTCCTAAATGCATTAATAACTCATGCAAGTATCTGTATTTTAGCTTTCACTCCGTTCTCAGATGTGCTTGTGAGAAAGAAACGGCGTCGTCGTGATATTTACTGGAACGAAGGTAAGCAGTTTAATGGGCAGCACAGTACCGTGGGCAGGATTTCAAAGAGTCTGATTTAAAGAAAAACAAAAAAATACTGGCCATAGACATGGGAATTTTCGAATGGACAGACCAAGCATCTGTCTTTGATGAAATGTTTTCACAAGTCAGCAGAGCTTGGAGAGTGTTCACCTCATCCTGCACATGCCCTGATTGTCGCTAACCCTAGCGCCAATCAAACTAGCTACCTAGCCAAGTGTGAAAATACTTTATTTAGTATCATCCAGAATATACTGTTAACAGACTTACTTTGTCAGTTATGTAGCTACAGCAAGGTGGCAAACGTAACGCTGTTGTTCCTTACCGGGTATCGATACATGGTCATAACAAGAGAGCTGGTTTCTTCCAGCTTCTCTAAAGGATGAGTGAAGTCTGAACCGCTTGTTTTTGTTTTGGTAAATGCGGAATGGGCTGGTCTTATAAATGATATCTGCTTTCAGATGCGTCTTGGTAACGTACCAGCGCTTCAACCTTGCAGTAAAAACGGCAGAGTGGTGAGCAAAGCGCGAAACACTGATCATCTGAATGTTCATTTATGTATATTGAATGAACACTTCTCAACTTTTTTGCTAAAATTCTACATCAAAGCATGGTGAAAAATTATTTATGGTTTTTAATTGTGGTCATACGTTGTTAATATCCTTATTGGCGCTAGTGTCTGTCACTATGGTAACCACGCGAAAATCAGTGGACCTTTAAGTCATCCAATTTATAGCCGAATGTTTTCCCAATATCATGCGGATTGGGCTCAGGTCTGATTGGATTTGTTTTGGATTGGATTTCTGTCATGAATATGATAAAAAAATCTTCTAAGAAGGAATCAACTATAACCTCAAAGCCAAACGTCTTGATTTTCTCTGAGTGTATTTTTAAACTGCCGGTGGACTCCGATCCATTTCTGAAGGACGTAGGATAGATTATTGGGACTGGACTATAGAAAACACCAAAAGTGTTTTAAAAAATGAATGAAATGTAAAAATGAAGAACTGCTCGTAACCAACCAACCGCTCTGTAAAATCATTCCGTCCTCATACACACTGCACGCTCCCTTTTCTTTTTACTACCTTTCTCAGAACCAATCTTGAGCTCCTTTAGATGGTGTGTGTGTGTGTGTGTGTGTGTGTGTGTGTATCTCCTGTTTCTCTCTCTCTCTCTCACCTCTTTTCTCTCTGATAAAGCATCTCATATTGTCTTTCAGTGCTCTGTCATATCGGACTCTGTGCCTTTCTGCTATGATCTATGGCCTGTAAGGCTTTTCCTCCATCCTTAGAGAGATATACATATATACTGTGTGTGTGTGTTGTCAGAAAGAGACAGAGGATTATAGATATCTTCATTACTCATATGTTATGGATCATGGATAATAAAAACACTAGGAATAGGAATGTTGCGTAATGTGTAAGAGGAATAAAAGCATGTGTTATGTTATATGTCTTGTATCCTATTATGTTCCATGCAGAATTTGGATGTAAATAAATATTTGGATGAAATAAAGTGGTGGTAAAAAGGTGGACGTCTTCGCATCATTGATGCTCACTGTGCATCTCGCTTTTCCCTGTATTTTTTTTTTTTTTTTTTTTTTTTACCTTGTCATTTTGTAATAGTTTCCTCTTAAAGTTTTCCCAGAGAGTGTGTTTTTGTTAAAAGCAGGAGCACGTATGATTGACAGCTGTGCGGTTTGAGAGCAGACTAGAGAATGGACAGAAAGAGATGGATGGAAAAAAGAGGGTGAATCCCTTCTGTGAGACAGAGAGAGATCAGACGGAGAGATCAGATAGAGCTTCACAGACTTGACAGCCGTCCTCCGTTCATTTCCCTTTAGACCTCTTTGCCAATGTGTCATATTAATGATGGTCTATCGGAGCAAGGCGGCTTATGCTGATGTCTGAGCCCAAGAACCAACACAGCGGAGTGCTGACCAGAGGAAGATAACGTCTCCTGCGAATCTTTACTTCCCCTAAAGGTCATGCTGGTCAAATAAAGGGGTTGTGTGTGTTTGTTCTCCACGGGGCAGCAGGGACTTGTGTGTTGTCTAGACGACTCAATGTGCTTTGGGCTTGATGGGAAGGTAAAAGCTTTACCTGCTTCCACTCAATGTGTACTGAAGTTTATTTTTATTTTATTAGTTTATTAAAGAAATTTTTATTAACTGTGTAGATAAAATATTCAATCATTATTTTGAAATGATTCTGTTAATGAATCCAGCAGATAGGTTTACAAGTCTAGAATGAACTTTTCCACAATGTTAAATGTGTGTGTGTGTGTATTGTCTAATTTGTGAATGAAGCATTCTTTTTGAAATGATTCCGTTTAATTGGTTTCAAGTCCAAAGTGAACTCTTCTATGGTGTGTGTGTGTTAGTCTTTGTGTAAGAGTAGAGCCACAGAGGTATTGTCCGATTTGTGAACGAATCATTCTTTTAAAATGATTCTTTTTAATGAATCAGTCAAATTGGATTAAATGTCCAAAGTGAACTCTTCTCGTGTGTGTGTGTGTGTGTGTGTGTGTGTGTGTGTGTGTGTGTGTGTGTGTGTGTGTGTGTGTGTGTGTGTGT
>JAQQZX010000004.1:2827966-2851599 GCA_030068355.1 Notoglanidium maculatum
TGTGTGTGTGTGTGTGTGTGTGTGTGTGTGTGTGTGTGTGTGTGTGTGTGTGTGTGTGTGTGTGTGTGTGTGATTAGAGCCACAGAGGTATTGTCCAGTCTGTGAATGAATCATTCTTTTGAAATGATTCTTATTAATGAATCAGTTGAATTGGTTTACACGTCTGTCAGTGTCCATGTCTGTCACTCTGTCTGTGTCTCTCCCTGTCTGTGTGTCTCAGTGTCTCTGTCTGTGTCTCTCTCTGTCTCTCTGTCTGTGTGTCTGTCTCTCTGTCTCTCTGTGTCTGTCTCTTTGTCTGTCTGTGTGTCTCTGTCTCTTTGTCTGTCTGTGTGTCTCTGTCCCTTTGTCTGTATATGTGTGTGTGTGTCTCTGTGTCTGTCTCTTTGTCTGTCTGTGTCTCTGTCTCTCTGTCTGTCTGTGTCTCTCTCTCTGTCTGTGTCTCTGTCTCTGTGTCTCTGTCTCTGTCTGTGTGTCTGTGTTTGTCTCTCTCTGTCTGTCTCTCTGTCTCTCTCTGCCTGTGTCTCTGCCTGTGTCTCTGCCTGTGTCTCTGTCTGTGTGCCTCTGTCTCTCTATCTGTGTGTCCATGTAAGAAATTAAAGCTACAGAGATACTGTTCAGTTTGTTAATGAATCATTTTTTTAAATGATTCTTTACAGTGAATTAGTTGGACTGGTCTGTAACTCTTCCACAATGTTAACTTGCCTCTCTCTGAGTCGTTGTAGTTGAACCACAGACCTGCTGCGTGCTGATATCCAATTTGTCAAACGAATCGTTCTTTTGAATTGATTCCTTTTCTGCGAACCTCCATCTGTAAAATTACAAATCCGTCTGTACAGAACTTTGTATGGCAGATGCGCAGTGCTAGTGTACAGTGTTCAAGCCATGTGTTCTCTCGGTCCCAGCTTTTGTGTAAAACAACACCCTGCTTCATTTTTATAACAAGTGACCATTTGGCCTCAGTGTGTTGGGCTTAAAAAATATTTGCATGTGAAGAGACGTTTAAGATGGTGGGGTGAGTATTTTAGATACTTATATATACAAAAGTAGAAAAAGATTTTTTTTTTCTCCTTAGAAAGATATACTTGTTAGGGAAATTTTCTTCGGGACCACTGGCTGTTTTCTGGCAGCTTTACAAAATACAAAGTGTTTCCCGTTGTGCAATAAGCAGCAATAAATGCAGCTGTACACAGTATATTGCCCAGAATTATTGTTATTTGGACTAAGGACAGAAATATTGCCACTATTGTTATACGCTGTTGAAAAAAAGAATCATACTCCGTCTATCCACTTTAGTTTTAGCATGCTTTAACCAACAAGATAGCCTGCTTTAGCTTTATTTTAGAATATATTTCACATCGTAGCCTTAAGTATGAAGGCACGTCCACTCCTTCAGCGTCAGAGTGTGTGTCAGTTCATTAAATCCATATGTGTGCACAGTGTTAATGAGTACTGAAATCCATCTCTGTCGTCCGGTCCTCCTACACCTCTCTGCTCGAGCCAAACTCCCACTCCACATCGTTACACTTTAGTTCTGCATCCGAGAGCAGTCAATTATCCCCCACACCTGATCTCTACTGATCAGTCCTGTGCATTGATTAGCCATTGATCAGATGTTTAGGGGTGAAAATGCAGCGAGGACGTCATTTCAAGGTCCTCCATCACAGTCACGCGCTCATATCGCCGTCTCATTTACAAGCTGAGAGATGTAACGATGATGGACGATGGTGCTGACGGTGTCTTGCTCTTTCTCTCTGCTCGTTCGCAGGCGGTATGAAATTAGTCCTGTGTGTGCCGACCTGCAGGGTCAGATCCTGAAGTGCTACAGAGAGAACGCTGGGAAAACACTCCTCTGCTCCAGCATCGCCTCTCTCTACCTGCAGTGTGTCAACAGCGCTAAACAGGTGAGTGTGTGTGTGAGCGTGAGCGTGTTTCTAATCATTTTTGGTTTTAAATGCATTTAAGAGTGTATTTTTGCAGAGATAGTTTTGCTCGGTTGGGGAAGGGATGAAAAGGGGAAAAAAACACATGAATATTTTATATTAAAGGGAAAATAATTAAGAAAAATTAGCAAAAAAGAAAGAAATGGTGTTCTCATGTGTAAATAGCCATTTTGCAGCACAACAAAAATACACAGGAAAAATGAAATGTGTATATATACACACACACACAGGTTCCACACATTTCAGCATCAAATCAATTTTAGATGCTTATTTTGGAACGTAACTAAGGTTAGTCTCGTAAGCCAGGTGTATAACGGGTACGTTTCATCAATAAACACAGACAAGACCAAACAAAGAGGCAATCTGACCGACATCTCAGATGACCAGCACAGACGTGTTCCTGCAGCCAATCACAAACACGTGAGGTTCTCAAAGACGCCACTCTGGGAAAATGTTTCAAATTAGAGAATTGTAAAATGTTTACACAGAGGTACAGGACAGCCAGTCTGACTGCAGCCTCCAAGATGCTGAAGCTCGTGGCCAGAAAAGTGTACAAAAGATATCATGTGATGTACTCACACACGACTGACTTCTTTCAAACATTGACATGCCCCCTTTTCTTTTCACATGACATCATTTGGGTAATATTGACAATGACACACACACGCACGCGCATACACATACACACGCACACTCACATTTTTTTATTTTTAACCATTTTGGAACCGAAGCGCGGAGTAAAAAGTGAACGATACCCAACCCTCTTACAGATCCACCGTGACCCTGACCAGGATTAAATGCTTACTGGGGTTTGATGAATGAATGAATGAAGAACTGCAGGATTGTCCACCTTTTTTTTTTATGTTTTAAGAAATATTTAACGTGTGAAGAACTTTATACATGGGCAGAATAAAAGCATTTTGATTAAACTTATTTTTTGCCATTTTTTTAAGCCATTTCCCAGAATGTAGCCAGAAAAACGGTTTTTCCCAGACCGCTGCACATTTATCATCTCAACTCATTGTCCAAAGAAAAGTCTTACGGAACCTTCAAATTCCAGTAAGAAGCTAATGGCGCGTAGGATTGTTATTTCTCAGTGTTTGTGTGGATAGAGATGGTGCTGTTTTAGAGACAGCTATAGAGGTATGCGTGCCACATCCAGAATAACCAGTTGTCACCTCAGTCGAGCGGATGTGTTTATCCGCAAGTACTCGTGCACTCCTCCTCTGCATTGAGATTCATTGAATTCCTGCTTCTGTCCCTCAAGCAGGAGCTGATCCACTCATGTCAGCGAAACCCTGTAATAAAACACGCACACCGTGTGCCTCGGTGACACAGACCTCCATTTGTGAGCACCGGCTCTGTGCCGGGAGCGTCCTCCTCTTTTCCGCTCGGCTACAGACGCTTTCGAGTTTGCCCTGAAATTACAGGCTGTCAGTCACTAAACGTCCATCTGCATAACGCCGGCGCGCAGAGGACGTCGTTCAGTCCTGCTTAAGTGTGTGTTCAATGAAATAAGAAGAGGCAGGTGTGTTTGCTTTCTCCCATTATCTCTCGCTCGGCCTCCTGTTGAGGACCGGACCTCAGACCGTAGCGTAACTCCGTCCATCTCGTCTGCGTTCCTCAGCACACGCGGAGGGTTTCCCAGAACACGGCTCGATTTACATTCAGATAGCTTTTCTATTAGATTTGAACAACGTAACGGTTGCAGCAGAGCCCCGGCTACTCTGCCCTTTTCCCTTCTCATGGGGATTATTGTTATAAAAAAGCGCTGCTCGATTTCCACTGGGTTTAAGTAATGCATCATGTAAATGTGCATGTTTTATTCATTATTGTGTACATGCAAGGTAACCTTTTTAGCATTCCTACCATTTCTGCGCTATTATTTTGTAAATTTGAAATCCATAGTGCCTTGTAACACTTTATTTTATCAGATGCATGCTCTAAAGTGCATTCATGTTTGCTCCAGTTATCAGCGAAATCTGATTTTTATGACTCGCATCAAAGGATCATGAAATAATGCGGAGAAAACTTAATATTAAATTCAAGGAGTGTGCGTGTGCTCGCGTGTGCGCGCGCGCTTGG
The DNA here is from genome assembly GCA_030068355.1 of Notoglanidium maculatum. Lineage (NCBI taxonomy): Eukaryota > Metazoa > Chordata > Actinopteri > Siluriformes > Auchenoglanididae > Notoglanidium > Notoglanidium maculatum. The sequence goes on from JAQQZX010000004.1 coordinate 2,831,992, forward strand.
TACTGCTAAGCACTCATTGATTGGGCAAATGTATGAAATCAGTCTGCATCCTTTGTCTGTATCGTTATATTGCGGGTTTTTTTCCTGCCGTAAAGGCAAGTGTTTGATTTAAGTCTTGAATCTTGCAGTCTCAACTGCATATCTGGCGAGCTTGGAAGCATGAAACACATGCAGGGAGTTTCCATAATCAGAAAGAGCCATTCAGAAATGCGAAACATGAGAACATTTCCCACGTAAATATTAACATTTAAAGTCAGTTCATTGTTTGTTTGTTTTTTTGTAGAAGTGAAGAAAAATGTCTTAAAGGAACACCATATAGCCTGTGCATAATGCTGAGTTAACTTACAGAACCACTTTTGGGATTCTAAAGCTCATCGCCAGAAAAGTGTACCTAAGATATCTTAACTGATGTTCCACCTTTACTTGTCCAGCAGACGCAATGATTATTAGTTATTAAGAACACTCATCACATGCTTTAACCTCTTTTAAACAACTTATTTGCAAAAGTAAATAAAATAACTCATTTTTTAAAATATTATTACATTGCGCACCCTTAATTCTGCGCAATCTTCCACGTTACATTTAACAAACACGCGTAAGTGGCGACTCTAAAGTCGTTGGCGCTAATCTCCCGTACGTCCGTTTGATCACGTGAACCCGCTACACGTGCAGGGTTAAAGCCAGCGTGCCGTCATCGCTGCGGCTTTGTGAGAGTAATTACCCTCCAGCTTATCAATAATGAACTGATAACATTTAGCCCGGTCCGTCTCTCTGCACTCCAGCTCTCTGTAATACGGCCGCGTCGGAGGCCCTGCTGCTGATAGCACTCTGAGAGGAGAAGAGAGGCAGATAAAAACTCTCACCCAGCCACTGACGACGGCACTCAATAAGACTTTATCAACTACAGCTCCATTTTTTTTTTTCACTCTTTTGTTTTCATTCTTTGCCACAAGACTGACCTTTATTTCTTTTCTTTTTTTTTTTTCCTCCATGGTGGAGGAATTTAGCATTACCACCTGTTTGAGTCAATTGTCCTTTACCAGTAGATCTGAGCACAATATCAGTATGATTATTAATATCATAATTATTTTCATCACAGTTCAGCTTTGAGAGTATCGCGGGTATCGGCACAATTTCTCTAACAAATATTGGATGGTAAAACCATTTTCCCCTCATTTTCATAGCATATACAGTAGCGGCGTATTCGTTTTTCTTAACATTTCAATATCAATGCTTCTGAAGGGTTTACGAAGGATTCTCGATTACACCATTTATAGCGTGCACCCCTAAGAAATAGTTTTCAATATTTTACAGTTTTTTGCTCTTTTTTATTTTTATTTTTTTGCCAAACCTCAGCAAAACAAATCTTGTGGTGCATATCAAAGTCTTAATGACGAATTTGACAGTAACTTTATACGTCAATGTCTATGCACTTATATTTTTTCATTGGGGGAGGGTGGGGGAGTATAGTGGCTACCAAGCTGAGACGTGTAGCCAGTCAACTGCATCTTCTCATGCTGTGTCACGAGGTGGGGCGGGGCGGTGTAACACACTCAGGAAAGTGCTATCTACCCTCTTCCACATGCACGAGCTCACGGATAACCCACGATTGGCTAGGGGGACAGAGATTATAGCATCCCTCTAACATCCTGTTTTGCTCCCTTGGATTTCTGTTGCGCCACCTGGGAACCCTATCCACATCACGGTGTCCTAAAATTTACTGTATATTAAAATTTCTATGAAATTGCAAGCTAAAAAAACTGACTGACTTGTTTGATGTTTACATTTGTGCAACCTTAAATTGATTTATTCATTGGTGACTTATTGGAACTAGCAAGAGAGCAAATGTATGTGCAGTGTTTGTGTTGTTTTTTTATTATTATTATATAAGTAACAGTTTTAGGCAAAAGCTTCAGCTGGCTTTACACGTTTGTGTTACTTATTCAGAAGGCGAGTGAATATTTCCAAGTCCAAGCCCTTTTTTTTTTTTTTTTTTTTTTTTTTACGTTTTCACCCTGTGATTGCATGCGATGACTAAAACTTAGCTGTGAACCTAGGACATCATTTGTCCTGAAGCCTCCTACAGTCACACCTCACACTGCAGAAGCTTGCAAAGGTTTTGGCTCATTAAGTAAGTGTCGGGTCAGCGCCAGGCCAACATCCAGAGCTTTGATATCGAATCGGTGCATCACTAATGAGAATTGTACTTAAGAATCCCTGCTGTTTGACCGCTTTCCTGGCTGCCCATTTCATGATGGAGAAGAGGGTGAAATCCATCACGTTTTCCTGTTCTCTCATGAAGGATCCTGTGTTAAATATCTATTTTTTTTTTAACATCTTTCTTTCTTTTCCAGAACAAGTTGAGGACCGGAGGTTAGCTCTGAGGACTGTAGAAGAAGCGGCCATGTTCGTGGCGTCACCTTTAGTAAAAGTTTCTAATGAAGAGCAGAGACCATAGAGGCACTGTACAGATACACACCTGACTCGGAGGAACACTGTGGCAACCTGCAGCAACTACAGAGATGGAAATCTCTGTCTCTCTCTCTCTCGCGCTCTCTCTCTCTCTGTCTCTCTCTCGCTCGCTCTCTCTCTCTCTCTCTCTCTCTCTTGCTCTCTCTCTCTCTCTCTCTCTCTCTCTCTCTCTCTCTTCCTTAATGAGGCTGCCATGTTTCACTTCTGCAGAGTAGGACAGAGTTACAGGTATGAGAACCAGCAGCAGTGTAGGAGACGTGTATTATAATGTGCCAAACACCGGAAAACCAAATGAGTGTCTCAGGGGACTAAAACACACCTTAAAAAACAAAAACAAAAAAAAAAGAAGATTTTCACAAACTCCGTAGCAGCAGTTCGCGAGAGCATCAGACTCACATTTACATTAGTGTGAAGCTGGAAGCTGTTTCACTCTAAACACTGTAATCGTCTAATTACACTAAAACTTCAGATTGGTTTGCGATTTAATTTTTTTTTTTTTTTTTTTTTTTAAATTGTGGAGTGAAGCAAAAGTTTTGGCACCTCACACATAATCATGAAAGTTCATACACTTCTGTCCTCATAAGGCTGGGGTTAGGGTTAGGGAATTGCACAACTGGTCATCGTGTCTGTGTGTGTGTGTGAGTACAGCGCTGATTGTGTTTCTGCTTTACTTTTGCTTTTTATCTGCACAAAGACAGTGTGATCTGTCAGGGGGAGAATAAAAGGCTCAAACTGCAAACCTGAAGCAGTGTTGTTTTTCTGAATGTGTGTTTTTTTGTATAAGTGATATTTGTCACTTTTTTGCACCTCGGACAAAATTACATATTGTAACCTTCCCTTTTTTTTTTTTTTTTTTTTTTTTTTGCCTCTCACACACACACATCTTGCTTCCCTCTTATTTAAATTTCAGCCTCCTTTTCTAACTTCTAAGACGTGTAAATCTCTTCGCTGTTTAAGAGCAGTGAACTAATGCCTGTCGCTAGGAAACAGTATTTGGACTCGATCACATTCCCAGACCTTACGACCTTTATGCGTTTCGCGTAGGCGCTCCGAATTTTAACATCGTAGAACACAGCTATGAGTTTTCACTCAAAAATTCAGACTTTAAAAAAAAAAAAAAAAAGAGAGCGAGAGAGAATCACCAAAAGTGATTACATGGCTAACACGGTGTGTGTGGTTCTGTGCGATTCATCATGTGTATGGGACCTGCGGGTTCCTCAGTTCTTCTCTCTTCACTTGTGGTGCCAGTTGAAGCCTCTTGGATGATTTAGGAATGGAAGAGAAGCACCAGGGCTAAGGTGGCTAACATGAAATGAGCTGTTTATAAATTTCATGTTGGTGTCAGACCTTCAGTTGGTCATGGACTCTACAGCCACTGCAAAAAAAAAAAAAAAAAACACCATTTAACCCAATTCACAATACAACACGGTCTAATTTTCCATGCTACATTGGAGAAAAAACCTATCAAAAGAGATAGACGCTTGTGGGGAGTTTTTTGTATACACAATGGTCAAAAGTTTGTGGACACCTGACTTTGATTATATAGTACATGTTGCGATTAATCCACAAAAAATTATACAATGAATCTAAAAAGAATTATACAAAGTTGAATCATGTACCAGATGTAGATGTAGCATGCACAAATCAATAGAGAAATAGTTAAAAATAAACAACTTAACCTCAGCCTACAGTTCGTCCTGATGGTATACAAACTTTTACACTCACTCATCTGCTGTGTATTTGTATTAAGCATCATCTTAGTCATTTAAAATGTTTTGTAGACCATTCCATTTCTCTGCCAAAGCACAGAGGGGGCTTACACTTTCACCCTCATCAAGAAATCCACATCGGATGAAATGCAAATTGAAAAACACCCCGGACGCACACCCACCTGCTTCTCCTGGTAAATCAGAGTGATAAAAGAACGCATTTGCATAGTGAAGTCTGATGGGATTTAATATTTTATGATGCAGAAACACTTCAGATGGATCGTTCGGATTTGTGCTTTCAACATCCACAAAATACGCTCACCGTTTAAATGGGTGAAGTCGGAAGAACACTGGGAAAGACAACTGGGAAATCTGGAAGACAAGTGTCAAGTAGCTTTTAATAGAAGCTGACCATTTGTGTAGATATCTGTGAAGATTTTTATATGGACATTCCAAAGTCAGGATAACACTGGACGGGATTTTATGCGGATGAGTGGGTAAATTCCTTAAAAAAAAAAAAGATTAAAACTTCACATTTAAACTTTCACGAACAATTACATCAACCATCAGGTGAACATCCATAAATGCTGGCATATCAAGAAACATCAGAAGTGCATCACAAATTCCTAATGTCAAAAGCCAAGGGTCACAAGCGTGAGCTGTTTATATGGAAATATACGTACATAGTTCGGGTGATTTGAATTGATAGTCAGGATTGAATTTGTATGACCATGTTTATTCATAATCACTGAAACAAGTGTTTTATTAGTATTAGTCCATTAGTGATGTGATGTGATGTAATGGTGGCTTTTGGCTCACTGTACATATTCAGTGGCAAAAAAAGGAAGTGAACCCTTTGGAATTCCCTGCATTTATGTATAAACTTATTAAAATATGGTCTGATCTTCATCGAAGTTATAATAACGAACAAACAATCTTTTTTAACTAATAACAAAAAATTATAGTCTTTCATGTCACACACCCATGAAACATTCAGAGTGCTGGTGGAAAAAGTAAGTGAACCCTTGGATTTAATAACTGGTCAAACATTCTTTGGCAGCAGTAACCTCAAACAAGCGCTTCCGGTTGCTTGTGTTGGACCACTCTTCTTTACAGGTCTGCTTCATCCCAGCCGTATTCTCAGGATGTCTGGTGTGAACGGCTCTCTTGAGAGCATCTCTATTGGGTTAAAGTCTGGGCGGATTTTCTTTTTTAAGCCGTTCTGTCATAGATTTATGATGTTTAGGGTCATTGTCCTGTTGCATTACCCAACTTCTACTGAGCTTCAGCTGGAGGACAGCCTCCCTGACATTATCCTGTGGGATTATCTCAGTCATGGCAAGCCGTCCCAGACATGAGCAGCCCCGAATCATGATGCTCCAAAATACTTCACCGTTGGGATGATGTGTACACGTTGGCATTTTTACGCCATACATTGTTCTTCCTTAATAATTCAACCTTTGTTTCGTCCATCCACAAAGCATTTTCCCAGCAGTGTTGTGGAGTGTTCAAGGTTCTCTTTGGCAAACTTTAGTCACCCATCGTACCATGGACATCCTGACTGTTCAGTGATTTGGCTATGGTAGACTCATGAACAGAGATATTAGCCAGTTCCAATAATTCCTACAAGCCTTCAGCTGGTACTCGACGGTTCTTGTTTACCTCATTGAGGATTCTACGTTGAGTCTTCAGAGTAATCTGAGCTGAGAACCCACTTCCAAACTAGCGGCAGTAATAAATCTTCTCCCTTCATAGACAGTTTGTCAAATTGCCGACTGACCAATATCTAAACTTTTTCTTTCTTTGTAACCCTTTCCAGCTTCATGCAAATCAACAGCTCTTGATCTTGGGTCTTTTGAGATCTTGTTTTTGCCAGGCATGGTGCTTCTGAATAGTAAGCATTTTGAGTTTATCGGTGTGTGTTTTTTTTTTTTTAAATAAGTCAAAGTAGCTCTAACCCACATCTCCAAACTTTAATTGATTAGACTCCAGGTATGCTAACTCCTGACTCCAATTAGCTTTTATTGACCTCATTAACCTAGAGGTTGCACACTTTTTCTAACATCCACTGATATTGTTTGAATTATTTATTCCGTATAGACAAGAACAAAAGCAATAATTTGTTATTAGTTAAAGCAGATCATTCCTTGTTCATTAGTTTAAATTAGATAAAGAACAGACCATATTTTTTTATGCAGGTAATTCCAAAGGGTTCACTTACTTTTTCTTGCTACTCTAAGCCCTCTTTGGATTGCATTAGTTTATCACCAGGACATCTGTAATACATTACTTTACATGTCTTCTCGGTGATAAAACGCTGAGCAATAAAATTACCACAGGAGTTTCTGGCAGGTTGTGTTTTTTTACAAACCCAGACGTTCGTGTGGTCAGAGTGTTAAATATCTAATGTTAAAATCATTAACACTTTGAATATAAATAATTCACTCATTCACAGTATTATCAGCATTTAATGTTATAGATGTAGAAAATGAAAGGCATGATATTGTGTGTATGTGAATATGAAGTGATGTTTTATGCCTGTAGCTAATGTTATAACCGGCCTGCAGGATCTTGCTTTTTTTTAATGATTTTCTTTTCTTTCTCCTTCTGTAAATGTTTTCCCATGTAGCATGTTTATTCGAGATTTAAATGTGTGGTTCGGTGCCTCTTCTAAAGCATGCAGTTTCAATTTTGTTACTCGGGAAGTGTTTAAGATCTGTTGGAGGTGTCACTGATACGAGTGCTACGAGACTAAGTACAAGAAATAGCGGCAGTAAAACATTTTTTCCAACGTGAGGCGTCAACTGCGCAGAAAATCACTGATGTGTATCTGGACAGGACTGAAATGATCAGTCCAATACTTTTGAGGAAAAAACAGATTAAATTAGACCCCAGGTTTCCATGAGAACTTAATCTCATCCAGATAGGGACTAGATACAAAAAGGAAGAGTTAAGAGAGTTACTATACAAAGTGCATGCTAAAGCGTAGCAGGGAAATTCTTCATGTATACACAGATAGACTATGTATTTGAAAAATCGAGGTCAGTGTAGAGAAGTGTGGAGGAGCGTGGTGTGGTGTTATTCGATTGATTTTAGTACAGCTTTCCCTTTACTTCTGATAAAGGACAATAAGTCTTTCTCTCGTTCTCTGATAGCTTTGCTGATTGTAGCCGTGTGAGTGTCGAATCTGCAGTGTATTTCTCCAGGCTCTAATCAATGACGAGCACTCGCAGGGGGGATTACACTCCCAGGTGTCTGACCCTTAGAGACTCCTCTGCCTTCAATCTGCAACTCAGCATGATGGGAATTGGACGTCCTTTTTTCTTATTACACTTTAATGGCTAAATCTTGTGGCTCTGGGGGAATTTACTATTTGGCTGCTTCCTGGTGGAACATGCTGAGATGCAGCGCTGGCACACAAACAAGTTATTAAAAAAAACAACAACAACAACGACGAATAAACAGTTTTATGACTCTAGTTGAATTTTTAATCATTCCGCACACGTGTGTATAATCTGAAATGCTCTGGTCTGGATACAACCAAAATCACACTACACTGCAAAGTATTTCTGATGTTGCTAGTCTGGTTCGGACCTAGCTGGTGACCAGGTTTTATTAGTATTTGGCACACCTTTAGTTTTTTTTCTTTGGCAACTCTATAAGCTACACTGTTGGCAGAATTTGATTGGGCTCTGGGACGGTACCAAAAAAACTTTTTTTCTTTTTCATCCTACCTTTACATTGCCATTAGCTACTTATAATAGTAATGTTTTTTTTACATGGCAGTTTACTCTGCAGTTTGAATCCAGAATCGCAAAATTATTTGTGCCAAAAAAATTAAAAATGAAAATACCTAAAGCCCTCAAATATGTAAATGAACAGTTTGAACTAGTTTAATCTGGATTTCTGAATAATCCAGATTTAATAAGTACTATAGAGCATTCCTAATGTTGTCTAAAACACCATACCAGAGATTAGGAGTGACATAAGAAAAACTTTTCACCGTCTGACCTGAGACTGATCCTCGACACTAACAGTATGTCTCACCTGAGCAGGTGTTCAGGATTATCTTACTTCAGAAGATCAGCAGTATACACCAATCTGATCTTTAGATGTTTAAATGTAGCTTTGTGATAGATTGGCGACCTGTTCAGGGTGTCACCTCTCACCTGAAGTCAGTTGGGATTGGCTTCAGCTTCTCCCATGACCTGCAATGGATAATCAGCACTGAAAATGGATGGATGTTTAAATGTTATAAATGGGACTTATAAATGGAGTCAGTGCATCCAGTATAGATTAAATACTACTGTTGCTGTATTCTCTGATTTTTTTTGCCCTGGCATGGGCTGTTGCATTCCGAACCACTCTACTGGTACTTGAGGAGACAGCAGGACAATCGACCAGTCCAATCTAGATGTTATGAAAGCATGTACTAGTTTCTCATCGTCATGTAGGTTTACCATGATCCATATTTTGGCTGTTTTGTAAAAGATAACATTTTAAACATCTCACTTATATAGAAATCAAAGAATAGGCATAGCTGTTTTGCTCAATCTAGCCAAAGTGATGCATGTAATCATATATCATCATCTTAGACGTGAATTACATTGTCAAAGGGCTTCATATAAAGGTAGAAGACTATAGCTCCTAAAATTGTACCATGTCGGATGCCAGAGTGCACATTTTTAGGCTCAGGTTGTAGACGAAGCTTTGTGTTTACCGGTCAGTCTACGGCCCTGACCTCAGCTATGGTCGCGAGCTGTAGGTAGTTTCTGAAAGATTAAGGTACAGGGAATGGAAATGAGGTTCCTTGGCAGAGTTGCTGGACTTTCTCTCTGAGGTGAGGAGCTCGACAATCTGGGACACTACAGAGTTGAATCACTGCTCCTATGAATTGAGATGATCCAGATGAAGAGGTTTGGGAACCTTAAGGATGCCTTCTGGTCAGCTGCTTGTAGAGCTCCATCAGCTGCTAAAGCTGGGCTTACTCTCTGTGATAGAGTGAGGAGCTTGACAATCAGGGAAAGCCTCTGAGTTGAGCTGCTGCTTAACTTCGGCTCCTTTCAAGGATTTCTCCTGGCAGAGCTGCATCAGGCACATCAGCGAGACCTGGGGGAAAAGACTCAGTTCCTCCTGGGGAGATTGAATATCACAGTTAATTTTCTGGAACATCTAGGGGATCCACTAGGAGGACCTGGAATCTAGCTTTTGGTAGAGGAATCTGAGCTGACCTTTTCAGAACGTTGTCACCACAACCCTCACCATGAAAAGTAGAAGGAAAATGAATGGATGAAAATGGAGGATTTCTATTAATGCTAACGAACTTGTAATGGCGTCTTAGGCATAGGACTGTACTCAAAACTGCCACCGTTAAGTCCAAGACCAGAACCAGCCGAGATCGAGTCAAGACAAGGTCTTGAGGGGTGTCCAGTCCAATTCAAGAGTCCCTCTGAGGACTGAAAACCATCAAATCCTGTCTGAGGCCAAGCCTTTGCTTCAACAAGCTGGCATCGTTAGTGCATTGCACCAATGATTAGGCTGTTTTCTAGAAGAAAGGATTACTTTCATGTCAAACATTTTGCATTTGCATTTGTGCATAGCATATTTAGCAAGATCAGTGTCCAAGGCCAAGTACACATTCCAATAAATCCAGGAGAAGTCCAAGTCAGAACAGAAAGTGCAACCCTAGGGTTAGGTTTAACTACTAACAGCCCTACTTAGGCAAGATCTTAACCAGGCAAAAACCATCTGATAAGGAAGCGCCAAATGGAGCAAGAACTGTAGTATACATTAATTGACGGAAAATCAAAAAGTCATACTTTAAATCTGATTTTCAATCTCATGCACTGTCCTTTTCCTTATTGCACAACTCTGTTCACTGACTCATCTCAGCCTACGCAAAGTTAAAAAACGGCGTGGTGGGCGGAGCCCGGTGTATCACTCTGTCCAATCAACTGTGAAGCGTGTGTCTTCCTCCGGGTCGTGCCGGGAGCTGCTCTGATTGCCCACCACTTTCCCAGAAACCCTATCTAGTGCCGATCTGCTTCAGCACAGTTTGGGCGACACACACTTCATTATTTTAATGGGGAGCCAGATGGCAGCCTCTTCTATGGGCTCCGTTAGTCTGATAGCTCTATTCATCAACGGCCTACACCATCCACCGACTTCTCCAAATTATTTATAAACTGCAGACTTTTCTCTCTTTCTGCTGCCTCACTTCCTCTCTCTCTCTCTCTCTCTCTTCCATGCACAGCCTCTAGCAATGAAGCCATGGTGAAATAATTATTCATTAGGATCAACAGTTGAAAAATAATGCATCTGTCTTGAAAGGAGCTCCAGCTCATGAGGAACTCTCCTCGGCTTAATGGCTCTGATTTCCATTTGTCTTCGGCAAAGTATAAGAAATCTTTTTGTCCCTCCATTCACCCAAAAGGATCTTTTAATTGACCAGCTAAATATGCCTAAGACATTTATTTTGATTGTTCCTAATGCAATTAGGGTGTAAGATTTTAAGTGTGTAGTAATAATTGAATGAGGTTAAATAAGGCATAAATCAAAGTCTCATTGCCTCGCTCGGGCACGGAAACTCATCTGTTAAACCCCACTCAGCACCTGTGCATTACAGTCAAAACCTCTCTCTGTCTGTTTCGTTCTCTCTTTCTGTCTCAAAGTGTCATTCGTGGGGTTTTTTTTGTTTTGTTTTTTTTTGTTTAATTTCAGAATGATTATTGGTGTGAACATGTTATATACAGAAGGTTACCTTAAAATGAATGACAAGGGTACAAGGCATTACATTTCAACGGTTTCATTTTAAACTAATACGGTCGGGTGCAAAAGTTTGCACCCCCTTACAGCAAAAAAGTGGAGATGTTATCTATAGCAAAAAAATATCGTGTTAGGATTAACTGGTGTTATTTAAAGTGGTAACAGAGACAGTAAAGACAGTAATCCTTTTTTCATCCTAGACTTTATACTTTTACTCCACTACATTTCAAAGCAATCTATCCTACCTTCAAGGCACCTTTTATTTGGCTGAGAAATCATTAATCGTTGTCTATTTACGGCGGCGTACAATAACACACATTCCTTCTCAAATAAAAAAATGTATGCATTCTCTTACTTTTTCAAGATGAAATGTCTTTAATTAGACAGCTGCCTTTTATTAGATAACTACACAGATGGTCCTCATCAGCCACCTATAGCAGTAATGATGTACTTTTTCTTATTATTCATCTAAAACTTAAAGAAATTAAAACTGTTGTAGATCCACACACGAGTTTGACTCCGTCTCAAATGTAGCTTTCCCAAAAGATTTCAAGACTGCCTTGGTCAAATCTCCAAATGGAAAAGTAACACTGATCCGATCGAAGCTATCCATTTTACACCCATTTTAAGTCTTCTTTGTGTACGTGGACATCTTAATCAAGCCTGAAATACAGATATAACTGGTACAGATTTTTGTTTCTCTGCTTCAAGCAGTCCTTCAAGCTCCACACATTACTTTAAAAAGCAGTGAACACACAATCTCTTCTGTTTTTTACGCTTATGCTTCTTTTTACTACCTAAACTGAACTATGTTTATATCAAAGCTACTGCAGGTGTGTAACGCCTCTTCTTGTGTTCAGAAATTTTCTGCTTTTTTGATGCATACTCAAGCAACGTAGAGACAAGTGATGTGTATCTGTATTTATTGCTCAGGGATTGTGTGTGTGTGTGTGTGTGTGTGTGTGTGTGTGTGCCCGAAGCCAAGGTTATAGTCCATACACATTCTTCCTCCTGAGATCGACTTGATAATGAACTTCAGTGCTGCTGTACTGGTGTAGAATGACCTTGCATGGTGTGTATGTGTATGTGTGTGTGTGAGTGTACAAGTGCGAGTGTGAGCGACGAACCTTTCAGGATGAGAAAAATGAAACTTTACAAAAGATCCTTGAGAGTACGTTGTGCAGGTGGAAAGTCTCTGGAGAGGCAGAGCAACTGCTTCCTTTACCTCTTTCTGCACCGCTGTCATTTTTTGTCTCTTCACCAAGCAGCTCGGTCTAAACCTTGCAACATACTCAGAATTGGCTTCTCCTGTGCTCGTCATTGCGCATTTATGAACACCTCCAGCATGTGATGTTGCGTTAAGTGGTGCTATGATCATCACATATTCCCTGTGGGGAAAAGCTGTACACGTGGGACGAGTTTGTTAAGTGCGATTTTAAAGATTGTGGGATTATGCTGTGATTACGGGAACTAATTTGCCATGGAAACGGAGGGGGAAAAAGGGACATCATTTTTGAAAGTATGAGCGTGACCGGAGCAAACCGCTGATCCTTACATTCCTAAGAGCCTTTGTATATATTTCTTTTTTACTGAGATATCAGGACATTAATTCCAGTCAGGCTTGAGGAGGCGGTTAGACTCGTTTTGTACATAAACTCGTCCATGCGTGAACTCTCAATCCTTTTTTACTCCGAGACTGGAAAACTGTTTTCTCCCTTTCAGGGGATTTTTAAATGACTCCTTTTCCACTATATTTGAGACATTTCAGCCCTCGTCTGCACCCTCCTCACACTCAACATTCACACACCTCACATCTCTCCAGTTCTGTAAAATACTCCTGTTATGCAAGAACAAGGCTCAGATAGACTGGCTTCATATAAAAATGTCTATGTATATATACTATACTGAGTTTCCTGTTTACTTGCGTCCAAAATTAAAGGTGTACTTGTCACTAACTTTACTGTCCTTACGCTTACGAATAATTGGCCTCATTTTTCAAGATCTATACATACACATTAATTTCTATATTGTTAGCAGGAGCATTCACAGAAGAAATTTGTGAAAATCCTGTTAGTTGGGAAAAACATTCATGTCCATATTTGCTTTTGAGTTTCTGTACAAAAAGACTCGCTAAAGTGAACCTCGGTCGACTGGCTACAAAGCTCATAATCAGCAGGTTTATACCATTTAATCGTCATTTTGCTGTCTTCAGCTCACTGTGAGCTTCGCCTTTTATGGAGTTTTGTGGGCGTGGCTAAAGGTAAATCAGCTGCTCCATGAATGTGCTCTGTAGTTTTTTTTTAGCATTCAGAACGGTACATACATGAGAATGAAGGAAATCAGCACAACTTATTTAAACTTTTAACAACTTTACTAAAATATAAATGTGGAAATATCTGGAGAGCACAAAGACCTTGTTCTCTAATTAGGAAAAGTGTCATACTGCTGATAATGCAGTCCACTCTCGCATACTTACAGCCATGTTACGGAGAAAAATAATCTGCTGCTGCAATAAAAACAACTGTGATGACATCAAAATATTAAACAAATGACAGACAAGTTTTCCATCAAGCTTTTGTTAGCCAGGTAGCTAGCATTTAAATGAGTAGCTATGTTTTTAGCAGGCTAGCTAGGATTAGGCTATTATATTTTGTGATTAAAACCAGTAATGTTATAAATCATTCATGAAACCATTCTATTTTAAAAAATTTAAACAGGAGCATGATAAGTATTCATGGTTAGAATAAAAACAGAATGAAACACACAGAAGCAGATGGCCTGGAGCTGACAGATGTACATGTACGTGTTCTTTATGGTGTGTCTCAAGGCTGTGGGACTCCAGTGGGGTTCATCTACTGGAAAATAGCCTTCATCCACACATCCACCCCCCCAGTGACACCGTGTCATTGCAGTCTGACATGCTAATATTCACTACCTTTCTTCCTCACCTTCATGGCCGTCCATCAGGGTCGAAGGTTTTACGCTGAATTGAGCTAGTTTTGGAATGAGGTTGTGGATGAAAAAAAAACAGGAAGTCCATGAATGGTGTTCTTTTCTGACTAGGTTAAATAAAAAATGGTGTTTCTGAGCTTTTTGTACCTGTCCTTAAGTGTTTTGGACACCAGTATGATACTATATCTTTTTAAAAAAAAATAGTTTGGGAGATATTCTTGTTTTTATCTCATTCACTTCCAGGAAAACGATTAAAATCTTTACAGATCCGTAACTACTAACAGCTTTATGATTGTCCAATGAAATGCTCTCTTAGAAACATATATGCCCCACCCCATAGGTCATGTGCCACAGTTAGTATGTTAGCTTATTAGCTTTTTAGCAGTAAACACGGTTCATTGGTGTGTTTTTGGTTGTGTGATGTCCCGCACACTATTCACTCTTCTAACCATTGCTTGGTTGATTAAAAAAAAGAGTTGGAGATTATTTGCTTTTGTTTATGTCGCTATCTATCTATCGTTTTCTATCGTAAGGCTTGTGTTGATCTTTTCTCTGTCCGCCATACTTAGTTTGCTCGCTAAGCTCCTGTCATGTTTGTTTAGGTTTGGTGGAGGTGTGGCATGGCGTATGTCAAATGCTATTGGCTGCCAAGCAGTGCAACATGTCGTCACTCTGACTTACTGATTTGGATTCAAATCACAGCAGCGAAGCCATTTTATGTGGACTTTAAACATGTTTTAAATGGGGTTGATGATACTGTCCCGAGTTCATGAGCAGAAATTCCCAATTTGGAGACTTTGGGGTTTTTTTCTAGTCGCAGGTCGGAAAGTCTGTATTACGCAGCAATAGTGTGCCACTAGAGGCAAACAACAACAACAAATAGCTCTTGTATTGTTTTGCCACAATGGGGCAGATTAGAGGCAGCTGAGGGGGGGTTCATTCAAGTGACCCAATCAGGCAGTGCTCCAGCGACAGCTTAATTACCAGCTCCTGTAACAGTAATCATGCTTAAATATTTATAATAGGAAAGTGTTTGCAGGGGGGGGGTTGAGAGAGGAATCTTTTGTTTAGACTTGACCTTTCTGCCAACCTCATTAGCATGAGCTTATTAGCTTGCTTTTCTTTGGCTGGCCTCGGGCCGTTATTGATTTTGATTACACCCAAGAATGTAGGTTAGAGCATGAGGGATGAAATGACATGCGCTTATCAATGTTGCAGGGGGACCTGAAGGGGATTTCAGGATGTGTGTGTGCGAGAGAGAGTGCTATTGTGTTATTCTGACTGAATCTTTATCTTCAGTTTGCACCCATTGTCTTTAATCGACTGTGAACGTGTCGGGTTTGTTCCCAGTACACACGGCTTTTGTGGGCTCAGCGCTTTGACTGACCAGAATGATTGGATTGGATTTTTTTCTGCTTGTTGTGAATAACCAGCGTCCTGTCCACACACACACACACACCACAGAGAGCTCGCCTTAGGGTGCTCAGATGCCCTCAATCACAAAAAGGCCTTTCATGTAAAAATGGAGTGGATAGCATTCCCTGAAGAAGGAAGAAACGCAGACGGCGGAGTCTTTCTCTTCTCCCTCATCCTTTCTTTCTTTCTCTCTTCTTTTTCTTTTTCACATTTTATTCCTGAGTAGACTGTTTGCATGCTTTCTTCTGAGAGTAGTTTCCTGGTCAGACCTCTCACAGCTTTTTCTTACCCTATGCGTTTCCACTGTTTAATATTCCCCATTAAAAATAAATCCCGAATGGAGCTGTCAATCATTCTGCCTTGTGTACCTTGAAAAAGCCATAACTCTATATCACACACACACACACACAGCTCCCTATTAACCTCCACTGACTCCCACTGCGATCGATATACCATATAGCCACATATCACACTCCGTCCACTAAGCGTGACCACGGCAAATCCGAGAGCAGCTCCAGGCCCGATAGTGCCACGAAAGGTCTGTAGGCTCTGCTGATCTGGGATCAGATATATAGATTTGTGTTCTCTTCGCCTCACACACTGGTACTCTTAAACGGAGAAGCATTTCAAATATTGCTGACCCTCCACGCAACCTTTGGCAGTATTTATGGGTCACAGACGAGACGTGGCTTTATTTGTGTCCAAAGGCTGTTTGATTTACAGTGTACGATAAATACGTGTGGAATAAAACCCTTTAAGGCATGAGGTTAGAGGAAAATAATAAACGACGGGAGGTGCTGTGGCCACCATGAAGGACAGCATGTCATGAAGTGATTTTTAAAAAAAAACTAATACAGGTTTTTTTTTCCCGTTTATTAAGCATTAAGTAGTGACTAAGAATGAATAAATAATGAAACATAAATAAATTACAGAATAAAATAAGCAAAGAGATAAATAAAACAGAAACAATCATTTTGAATCATTAAAATAAATAAAATTGAAAAGGTTACAGGTAAGGTGACAGGAAAGCAAAGTGCACTTTAAACACCTTAAGAAACGTAAATTAAAATAACAAAAAGTAAAATAGACAACGATCAGTAAAAAATAAAAATGATAGTAAATTACGAACATTAAAACAGTAAAATAAAATTAAAATTAATTCCGAGAATAAAGTGTAACAGAGACAGAATTTATAAATGTGCAAATAATTTATAAAGTTAAAAAATAATAAATAATGTTATTATTTAATTCTGACACATAAATTTGTTATAATAATAATATAGCTAGCTAACTAATTGGGTTTTATTCCGCATGTTAGCGCAATTTTCAGAGCAATGTAGTGATGTTTGGGTAAAATCGTGCTATTTTAAATAAATAAATAAATAAATATCCTTGTTAATGCTCTCACCCTCCTTCCTGAATATTTGTACTCCAGTTCACCAATTTGTACAATATTTGACCAGTATGCAACTGCTACTGTCATTACCATATGTGCCAATATTTATTCACACTGCTGAGATTCTTATGACTGTATCACATCAGATCACACCACACATACTTGATGACAGTGGCACGCGCTCCAGTTCTGGTCTAATAACCATTCAAACACAATCATCGGTGAAATTGAGTTGAGGGAAAGGCGGGCTGATTGATAGTCACTCATCGTGGTGAGGCATTCAGCGTGTCAGTCATGAGCGAGGTACGCCTGCGTGCTGTTCACTAGGCATGTAATGTGCTCCACTTCGGATCAGGGTCAGTGGAAGTCAATTTATTTCACCTGTGTGAACGTATTCTTCAAATCCCGCTGTGTGATTCAGAAGCCTGGTTAAAGCTAGATCGTATTATTATTATTAGCAATTCCTCAGTGTGATTCCTTCACTCGAGATTACTTGAGACATTAGAAGAATTCTCAGAATAAAACATTTTTTTAAAATTTTTTTTTTATTTGGGCACTGAGCTACTTCCTGTGATGGTCTTCTCACAACACTGATGTCTTAAAACTTTTCTAAAGCCTCCGGTTGCCATTGTGACCCCAGCTGATTGTGCTAGATGACACTTTTAAATGCTATTATTGCAGTCTATTTTTTCTCAAACAGCTGACTTGTAGGTATAAAACGATAACGATAATTATTATAATTATAGTTTTCCTCGATATAAATATAGTAAACATTCACTAAATGTTCAGTAAAATTACTTTCCATGCATAGATAAGGATTGTAAATTTGTTGAATTTTTGTAACAGACATCAGTTAGATTACGCACCATGTTGATAATAATTAATTAATTAATATAAGCAATAATAATTATCGATATCGACTGATATGAGAAGTTTTATCCTGATAACATTTTTTGCCGTATCGCCCAACCCTACTGACTTCTTGTTGGTTTTGAATGGTGAAAGATTTTTTCCCCACCTCGGGTTTATACTCTAAGGGTCGTTTTCACACTTGCATTTTTGTCAGCATGTTTGGTGACGTGTGAACGCTGTTTTTGAGCCGGGGGAACGGTCCTGAGATCTGATCCATGGTCCTCTTTTAAACCAGACTTGGAAGCTGTCTGCACTCGGTGAGGGTGCCAATACATTTGCTTTTTTGAGCTTTTTTAATGGAGAAAAAAAATTGCATGAGAGTTATTTTTGTTTAGGGTTAAGATAAACGAATAGTTCCTCGAGTGAAATATTTGAATCTCAGTCACTTTTGCACATTCTCTTAGAGGACGCCAATAATTCTGGAGTTAACTGTACTTGGGGGCGGTAAGGCCGGGGTTAGTGCATTAGTGGGAGAATGGGATGTAGTTCATTCACATTTGCGCTCTGTATGTGTGCGTGTGTGTGTGTGTGTGTGTGTGTGTGTGTTAATGACAGAGGGACTCATGCAGGTCCACAGAAGGAGACACTCTGCCCCAGTAATCACGGCTTCAGGACAAACGCAGCCATCCATAAATTGTATTACCTACTTATTTATTTCTTTCGCACCCAATTGACTCTGAATTGCTCTGAACAACCTGGTGGACAGCTGCACTCCTGTGACTTTGTTTTATTCTCATTAACATGAACAGGAGTCTCTCTCAGAGTGTCTCTCTGAGTCTCTCTCCACCTCTTCCTGTCAATCTGTCACTCTTTCTCACTCAGTTCATGGCTCGCTAGCTTTACTGTAGAAGCCTCTGTTCAGGGCTGCTGCAAGGGCATTGAGCCTGCTACACACACACACACACAAACAAACACACACACACACACATATATGAGAGAGTAATGGATTGATAATTGAGTCTTAGGAGGTGTCAAAAGACATCAGGACTGTAGAGAGCTCTAAGAGTGCAACTCCATCACAGTGCCACTACAGTCCATTATAAGGGCAAGGACTAGAGAAATGGAGTAGAAAAACACACACAAGCAAAGAGACTATACCTCTATTAGGAACATACAGATTAAACAGATAATGTGTTCCTAGCGGATACAAAAACAGATATGAGCAGGAGGAGCGCTATTGTTTTTATGGAAGCTCGACAAAGTAACCGTGATCATAGCTGTCCGATATGAAGCTGAAATAATCACGCTGTGTTCACAGAAATGCGGTCAAGGTCGTGATGGTTTAAAATAGGCTACTATATTTTTGAAAATAAAACCAGATAAATTTGGTAGAACGTATCGCAGTGTCAAGGAAGCAGCTGACGTCTGGATGCAAACGCAGGTTTATTGAAAAGCAGCAAGCAGCCCAGAGATTAATTTCAAAATCATAATCTGGAAACATTCGAAACGTCAGACAGCAAACCGAGCAAACTGGACAAAAGCGAAGTGTGTGATGTTCAGGTCTTTTTTAAAGTCTGTGTGTCTCTGTGTACATGTGATTCTGTACAGATGATTTGTGTTATGTTTGAGTTTGGATAAACATGTAAAATTTCCAACCTACACCAAGGAAAACTCAGAACTCCTAGTCAGAAACTCGGGAAGGTTTTCGCAACTCCGAGTTAAGCATGTGATTTCAATTAAACATGGCTGCTCACAACCGTAAACACAGGTGCTATATTATATATATATATGCAGTTATTTTGCTAGACATCCATCAACATGCGGATATATTCACTTGTTAAATCTATGACCCTGTCTATTCAGTTCATTGTTTTGTGCAGGTATATATATACAGAGTCAGCCAAAAAAAATGTATACACACCTCAGGAAAAGAAAAATTTGTATAAATAATTTAATACTAAATTTATATAGACATCACAAGATTAATACAAGTTACCTTTGGCCTCTACAATTACAAGAGGTGCTCAAAGTGGTGGCCGTTAGCTT
>JAQQZX010000004.1:2878985-2895934 GCA_030068355.1 Notoglanidium maculatum
AGGGATATATATAGATAAATGTATAAGTTTATATTCAGAATTTATATACTTTTGTGAAGCTGCTTTGAGACAATGTCAATGACAGTGACAATGACAATGTTGTTAAAAGCGCTATACAAATAAAATTGAATTGAATTGAATTGAATTAAAATGACCTTGAAAATTGAGCAGCTAGAAGTGAAACCTGACAGTTATCACGTATGTTTGATAACACTGAAACGTTTTCTCTAATTAATTGCTACTCGAACTGCCAGCGCAATAACAATGTCTTCCTATGATGTCACTGTGGCACACAAATAGCAAAAGTATAGTAACAACCAACTAATGAGCTCCAGAATCACCGTTTTTGCAATACAAACATATTTCCTGTGTCTCAGCATGTAATCGTTTAATTCCACTGGGTGAACAACTTGCAGCTAATTCCACCTGAACACTCAGCTTTTATACTGTATATGATATAGAGTTCATTTCCAAATGCAATCACACACACTGAGGAGTCCCTGATTTTAAGCACATGGTGCAGAAGGTTACATTCTGAGCATTTGATATCTGCTGTACAGTTTAGTTGTAAATACAGAAGGACATTACAAATTTTTCAAGGACAACATGTACTAAAAAAAGGTACTAACTGTATTATTCCGTGTCGCTGTAATTTTTAGTATCTTTTACCTTGAAAGGTGCATGTAGTGTACTTTGAGAGCTTTATAGTCCATTTATGTACCTAAAATCTTTATTAAAGGTACACTATGTCCACATTAAAGCTACAAAATGTGCACTTGAGGGTCCTGCACCAGTGACAAGGAGCTGAACAGTTCAGTGCCCCTGTTTCTCAGAGTCTATGTTTAAAAGGTAATATGCAACTTAACCATTTCTGTTGTTTTACATAAGGTCAAGATCTCTCTCTCTCTCTCTCTCTCTCTCTCTCTCTCTCTCTCTCTCGTCTTTCTTTTTCTTTCTCTTTGTCTCTCTCTCCCTCATTCTGTCTGTTTTTCTATCTCCTTTCTCTCGCTGTCTCTGTCTTTCTCACTTTGTGTCTTTCTTTCTTTCTTTGTCTCTTTCTTCCTCATTCTGTCTCCTTTCTCTCTGTCTTTCTCACTCTCTGTCATTCTCTCTTTTTCTGTCTATCTATTTCTCTCTCTCTCTCATTCTCTTTCTCTGTCTTTGTCTCTCGTTCTCCTTTCTCTGTCTCCTTTCTTGTTCAGTCTCCCCCCCCCTCTCTCTCAGTCTCTCTTTCACTCTTTCTTTGTCATTCTCTCCTTCTGTCTCTTTTCTTCTCTGTCCTTCTTTTTCTATGTCTTTTCCCCCCTCTCTCTCTGTCCCTCGTCACCTCACAGGAGTCTACAGGGAGTTAAATGCGATATCTTTCCGGCCTGCAGGTGGCGCTGTGATGCAAGAATGTAAGGATGCTTTGGAATGAGAAGAAAGTACCTGCACTTTGTAGAAAGCTGTGAGCAAAACTGAGGACAAAAAATATGACAAAGAAAAACAACAAAAACTGTCACCAATCAGACATTTCGTCAACAGATGTAATAACAAAAAAGTTTACAAAATGAATAACAATTTAAAAAAAATCTGAATATGATGTCTTTTCAAAAGTTTGCACCCCCCCTTTCTGGAGACAGAGATGATTAAGGCAAAAACTCCTTCTTCTTGCTTTTGGCTCTTATCAGAATCTTTCTGCTGATTTAATCTTATATGGAATACATGTGTGTTGGTAGGCTGCATTTTTCATCTTTTTCACTGTTCTCAACCTTTTTTTCTGTTTACCATTATTTATCATTGGAGTTCAATCACTGAATCTGCCTGAATAAATATCCAAATATCCTTCATGGATGCACAAAGGATCTCTGAAAAAAAAAAGAATTAAGCTTTCAACACTAAAAAAATCTATTAATCATTGGAGGCTTTATGCTAATTATTATAATTATTATTATTATTATTATTATTAGTAGTAGTAGTAGTAGTAGTAGTATATACTATATAAATAGACAGTAGTAGTATCAATATAGCATTATTTCAATATAATCCTGTATATCATTGTTCGATAAATAAAAATGAAACAAACAAACAAACAAACAAATAAATAAAGGGTTGTGCCTCCCAGCTCCAGGGTTCCTGATTTGTTCCTGAGCTCAGGCTCTGTATGCAGTTCCACATGTTCCTCCCTATGGGTTTCCTCTGGGTTTTCCAGTTTCCTCCCACCAACCAGAAAACATGTCACGTGAGTGAACTGGTGAAGTCTCATGCCCAGGATTGACTTGGGATAATCCACCTCGACTCTGACCAGGATAAAATAGAATAGAATAGAATAAAATAAAATAAAATAAAATAAAATATAAAATGATAGCAGCGAGATATGTATATGTAGCAGACATGTCAGAAATTATTATTATTATTATTATTATTATAGCAGCCAGATGATCTGATGAATAAAATTATGATGCATTTTTGTCACGAGCTAATCTCTTTAACACGTCTTCGGTATGTCTATTTTTCACACACACTAATCTCCACCTGATCAGCACATGAGATAAGAGATATTAAGCCCCCCCAACACACTTTTTCTTCCGCCCTTTGGCATTACATTCAACACTCATTCCGTTTCCCGGCATCCCCCAGAAATCGAGGATCCTCGAGCGCGTGACATACACACTGAGAGCCTCCGAGGTAATACACGCGCGCGCTCAAGTCTTTTACAATTAGGCCAATCAGCGGCGCCACACACACACACACACACACACGCACACACTGGGTCCGGAGGAGGAGGAGGAGGAAGAGAAGGAGGGAGGAGGGTGTTTGAGCGGAGAGCAGTGGCCGGTCACTTTGGAATCAGCCGCCAAACGGCAAACTCTGGAAAGACGCACGCGCTCTTCTCTCCTCTCTCCTCTCTTCGGTGTGCCTCGCGGATCTGCGCAGCAGTGTGTACGTGTATGTGTATGTGTGTGTTTCCCGTGGAGCTCAGAGAAGGAGAGCGAGCGAGCTAGAGAGAGAGAGAGAGAGAGAGAGAGAGACAGAGAGACACACGTCGGAGTTTCCGGACGCGGCCATTTCTCTAAATCCTGCACGGATCTGCGATGGCACTCATCATCACCACCACCATCATCATCAGCAGCAGCAGCATAAAGAGTACGGCTTAAAAACCCCAGAAAAGTTGCTGCGGGATCGCCGAGCGGACGCCTCGCACTCACGCGGAATTTAAAACGACTGGGATTTTTTTAATTCCCTGACAACATTTGTGGAATTGCCTGCGTTGATTTTGCATTCAGCACCCAAATCCAGATCCTGACCAAAAAAGTGTCAAGCGGAGTTTGCTCTGCGACTGTGCCTCTCTCTGTATCTGTGTCTGTATCCGCAGCGTGCACGCGACTGCGGCGGCGGAGGTGCTGGTGGTGGTGAAGTCCAAACCCGCAGCACAGGTAAGCGACAAGGATCTACACACACACCACTTCCTTTACATGATCTCCGTGCTGCATTAGCACAGGTGCACGCTGGTGCTTTTTATTTATTTATATAGACATATTGACCACTATTTTTTACCTGTGCTTCTGTGCATGCGGGAGCGCTGCGGGAGAGCACTGCACCATCCGCGCCCTGAGAGAGAGAGAGAGAGAGAGAGAGAGAGAAGGAGAGGACACACACTTCCACACGCATTCACACACACATGCTTCATCTGCTGCCTGCTTGAGCACTGTTTTCATGCACAGCTTTGAAGTATGGTGATTTGAATGTGAAATCATCATCGTCATCGTTATTACGCCGCGTGCAGGGAAAAACGCGCGTTCCTCGATTGTAACTTCGGTAATGCGGTGATGCGCGTGATGGCAGGATTTCTTCTCTGCTGTGGCAGTCTCGGCGTTGCGGAGTTGAGTCGGAGGGGATGCACCTCACCTTTTAGCACCTATGCGGCATTGTAGAGAGGCATGTAAGGCACTCTTCATTCTCACGCGCTCTTCTCCTGACAGGATGAGGCACAGTGCAGAAGTTCAACCTGTGATAGACAAATCGGCTATGTTGATTCCACAAAGCATGTTCTTCACTGAGTAACGATATCACCAGCATGTGGTATTATAGGCTACAGAAGGAATAAAATATTGCACGTGAAGTGTTAGATGCAAAAATAAAATGACTTATTGTGACCTCGAGATAATCCAGCCTGGTTCATTCTATCCAGCCTGAGCATGTAGAATATACAATACATCTTATGTGAGGCAGGAAATAAGCACGTCATGCCATGTGTGAAGTTAGGGGTTAAACATTGCTTTCATGGATTTAATTATTTAATTAATTAATTAATTTATTTATTCCCTGCGCTCTGGCACAGACGCGCCGGCGGAGAAACGCGACTTTCCGCGCGCAGCCTGGAGCGCGATGTGGTGCAGCTTTACCACAGCAAAGAACATAAAAAAATTAATAGCTTAATAAAGAAAATAGTTAAGAAAACAGCCCAGCGCGGAATAAACACCTGCAGTGCTGAAGTAGCTCCTACAGTGTTTATTTAATCACACTCGGTGTGTGAAATCCACGCTGGGGAGTTCTGTAGTGCGCAGCTTTAAATCGGCACTTTGCGCGCGAGGAGGGAGTGAACCTTTGTAACACCTCACAGCGAGTGCAGTAGGGTTTTATCTTCATTTCCTCTTACGGGTTTGAGTCGGCAATCCTGCAGTGGTTTGGAAAGTTGCAAAGTCGACATGCACTGTGCGGTCTGTGTGCTGAGATTAAAGCAGCAGACCAGGTGAAGAAGTGGAAAATGTGAATTTGTGTAGAATTTGTGTAGCTTTTGTGTTGAATTTGGGTAGAATGGTCGACAGTGATATAACAGACACGCTTCTTGCACGGATATGATTTCATATAGGCTAACTGTAATGCGCCATGCCTAGGCTAATAATGTGCCATTATGCGTAATTAGGCTATATCTGTACTCTTTGTTTAACGTTTGCGACAAACATCTATCTATCTATCTATCTATCTATCTATCTATCTATCTATCTATCTATCTATCCATCTGTCTCTGTGTCCCTGTGTCCCTGTCTGTCTGTCTGTCCGTCCGTCCGTCCGTCCGTCCGTCTATCTCTCCAGATCTATCTGTCTGCTCTAGACTATCTCCACTCTCAAGTTCCCAAAGGTGTCGTGCTTTTCTCACGCACTATTTAGTAAGCTATAAGTATATATGATAAGTAGTATCATGCGGTTTTGGAACGCAGCCGAAACGATGCCCGCTAAACTCTACGCTCGATTCTGTCAACGAATCGATTCATTTTGAACGAATCAAAAGGAATCAATTCGCAATCTCGGGCGAGTCTCGTTCGCGTATTTGTCTGTGTGTGTGTGTGTGTGTGTGTGTGTGTGTGTGTGTGTGTGTGTGTGTTGTTTTTGTCAGCTCACACATTTAATTCCTCCGTGGCAAGATTACTGCCTCTTTTTCCTGAGTATCAGATGAATCAAATGAATCTGAACTCATATGAAGGTTTTTCGACACGACATTCAGAGCAATAGTATGCCGTTTTAGTATAGTAATAGGCGCTTTTAAACTCCAGCCCTAGATGTTCCTTACAAACATCAGTAGAGTATGAATATTACACCTCAGCAAGCCACATGCCTTAGTAAATCAGAGCAGTGCTGCTTATTAAATATGTATTATATGATTATATTCATGATTTGGTTGTTCTCTTTGACTCATATGGCTGGTTATGATATAGCCATGCTCACTGAAGCACTGTAAAGCTAGCAGACTTGTCATGTAGCCTTTACGTGATTACACTCAGTGCCAGTTTTGCAGCATCTATTCATTTAGGTTTCAGTTTTCTTGACACTATGTTCATGATGGAGAACGCCTCTATATAAATCCATAAGTACAGCATATGGTTGGTTTTGGGGTTTGACTTTGTACAGCTGCTGAAGGTGAAGTCTCTCTCTGGCTTGGGTGACTGGAACTGGCTCGACTGCTCACTCCCAGCCACTTTTAACGCATTGTTAAATATCTGGTGTTGACATTGGAAGTAAAGTAATTGGTCCTGAGATTGTGCTACTCTGTATGCAGTGTGTGTGTGTGTGTGTGAGTGTGTGATTGAGAGAGACTTAGACACTTGGCATTTCACCTGTGAATGGTATAATAGGCTGTAAACTGAAGCACTCTGTCAGATCAGCTGTGACTAGGAGCTGCTGCTTTCTGTGTGTGTGTGTGTGTGTGTGTGTGTGTGTGTGTGTGTGTGTGTGTGTGCATGTGTGTGTGTGTATTAAACAGAGAGAGAGGCAGATTTTACATTATCATATGCCCTGGCTACAAATGTGCTTGTGCATCTGTAGCCTAATCATGAAGCCTATCACTGACTCTCTAAAGGCTAATCATTGCAGCATTAGAGCATTGCGTGTGCGATGACGCGAGATTGGTGCCGCACTCCGTCCAGATGCTAGGAGCCTGACACACAAACAGCATTTGATTTACCAAGGTTTGTTGAGACTGGACTTTGTTTTCAGAAAGCACAGCCTTGCTAATGTTCTGGACCTTGGATAATTGGAATATCAGAACTTGTTGTCCAGTTACATAAAATTTTGTTGCTTACACAGATCTAGATGAGTCACTAACTCATGACTGAATGGCGACAACAGTTTCCTTTTAAATGTTTAACCATTAGAGATTAGTTTGTGGCTATAAATAATATGACTCAATGTGGTTATGCTTCATAGACCCTGAGATATTTGAAATTTGATTCAGGGAAAAATAAACTCATACTTCTCTGTAGAGTCATCTTTAAACATTCGAGTTTCATCATCATTTTACTAATTAGACCAGAAAGGGTAACAAAAGTGAAACATATGTGAAGCTCCCCTTTCTGAAGTAATGTATCTGGCCCTGTAGCTAGACTCCGGACCAACGAGCTGCCTTCGGCTAAATACTTCCCATAGATGCATGTGTTTGGATAAACCGTTTCAGAGAAGAGAAGTCGTGTTGGCTCATGTTTAAAAAACTAGAGCCACTAAAATACAGCCAAGGTTTTACTCATACAGTGATTGGATCTGATGCAGTATCTTTTAAAAATGGTTAGGTCCAGTGAAATACATAACACACACCCTGGTCTGTAAAAGACTGGAGCTTCTCATCTTCTACTTTTGTAATATTTGGAAAAATAGTTAAGCATTGTCGCAAAGTCAAAAATCAAATAAAGCCCATTAGTTGCAGGTTTCTAGATACAACCATAAAATGTCCCTATTAGGAAAACTTAAAGGTTGTATAGAGGGGTCTACAACTATGATATGATTTAAACTTTGTAATAATGCGTAGTAATAATTTTTCCAAATACCACAACGACGATGAGGATGAGAGGAGAATTAATATTCCTCTGTTCTGCGCAGGCCCATAGCATAATATGGCTCATGGACTTTGTGAAAAAACCTTTCTTAAACTTTCCCTATCATTCCATCCATGGTTCAGTGACCACAGAAGCAAGCTTTTGACAGGACAATCCCAGTCCGCTGACATTAATCATACTGAAAACATGGGGAGCTTCTGTGTGGAAGACTACTTTTCGATTCCTCAGCAATCTCATCACCCGTTATAGCAGATTTAGTGCTGTTACATTGGCTGTATGGGTGCCAATAATTGTGACATGTTATTTTGTTAAGATATATAACTTTTTTTTGCTAAGAATGTACAGTACCAGTCAAAAGTTTTGCGTCTACATTTTCAGTGTCTCACTTTCTTCTAGATGCTCAGTAGCGACAGCGCACATAACACCTCCTTATCACAACCAACTTATCACAGCACCTTACACCAGTCTTCTACACACCAGTTTCTGTATTCTTTGGCTGATGCAAGCCTTTTCTTCTTGTTCTTACCCTCAAAAGTGGCTTTCTGGCTGAAATACAACCCTGTAGCCCCGCCTCCCTCAGTCTTCTGCACACAGCTGAAGGACAGTGTAGACTTTGACTAAGCCATCACCACACAGCCAGTTAATAGGATGTACTTCAGACAGGTACTGCTACATACTTTTTTCCATGTTATACAGGAGACTTGTTTTATTTGGCTTGTATTTTCATCTGTAGTTGTTCACTTAGCAGCTTTCCAGTGCTTAGCAACAATCCATTTGAAGTTTATGGAAGAGTAGTAAAAACCTGCAGTGTGCAAAATCTTTTGACTGGTAGTGTATATAGTTCAGTTAAAGGTTAGGTATCTCTCATATTGTCAGTGTGATATTAAGATAACCACTGACATTTATTCATTCATTACCTTTTCTATCCCTGTTTAGCAACGGTGCCAATAGTTCTGGAACAGACATTGTGTCCCAAGTGGATGCCAGTTTGATGAGTGAACAAACAAGGCTGTGTTGAAATGTAATCAGACTGGAACTGAAACGAGCTATGACCAGATACGTGTTCTACCTAAAAACGCTTTTGCCAAACACACTGACAGGATTATGCGTGGAAGGAAAATCAATTTTTATAATCTTGTATTTTAATGAGACTCTGCTAGATTGTTCCTTTCTGCAGCGCCGGTGAAAAGCATGTGTGTGTGTGTGTGTGTGTGTGTGCAGTCTGTCAAGTGAAACTGTTTCTTGTGCCGTTGTTATGATGATGTTGCTACAACAGCACAAGGGCATCCCAATAGTGTGTGTGCGTGTGTGTGTGGTTTTATAACTTTGGTTTTTATATCAAGGATAGGAATATTTGACAGTTTTGTCCTTATGGGGACATTTTGTCTGGGCAGGTGTGTGTGTGTGTTTGTGTTTTGCTTAGTTACACACATGTTCTGTTTATATTGACTTGGACCTTGTCTTGTTAAACAGTGTCCTGTTCACTTCTTACCTTTGCTTTATAATGCTTTCAGGACCGTCAGGATAGAGTCAGGATGTCGTCTGCTAATCCCTTACTCTGTGTGTGTGTGTGTATGTGTGTGTGTTTGCATGTTTGAGGTGAGTATGTATACGTGCACTGGTTGTGTGTAGGATCTTGTCACTGGGTTACTGAGTAATTAGGTTATTGTCATAATAACAACCCAGAAGATGCATCTTATAAATGTAGTCTGTTGTAACATGATATTTGCGATGCAAAGAGTAGAAAACTGGATAGAAAGGATGGATGTTTTCCTCTTTTTCTTTCTTCTGCAGTGTGGCATTGTCCTGTACAGTGTCTCTGATTGTCACGTTGACAAAGCCCAGAAAATCACATCGAAATAAACATCCCGGTGCGCTGGATTTCATGTTTGTCTCATCTGAGCCATGCATGACAAATAATAAATTAGTTTTCTTTCAGACGCATGAAAGCATCTGAAAGCTCGTGGCAGGCAAAAGTGCTGCGTAAATTGCTGCTCGACATCAGCACAATGGTTTTAGGTCTAATACCTGATTTTAGCACTGGAGGGAAATGTGATCATGTGATGAGAGCCAGAGTTAAAGACATACAGTCAGCCCCTGGGTGAGAGACATTCGTTCTTTCATCATCAGTAAGAGCTTTATGCTGGTCAGGTTTGCAGTGGATTCGGAGCCAATCCCGGGAACGCTGGGCGTGAGGTGGGAGTACTCCCAGGATGAGACGCCAGGATAGTAGAACATTGCACAAGCGTATTTAGACCTAAGGTAGCTAATCTGATAGCTAGTGGCATATTTTTGGGAGATGGGAGGAAATCAGAAAACTCAGAGGAAACACGAAGAGAACATTTGAAAGTCGATACAGACTTGAGCTCATGATTGAACTGGGAATGTTGGAGCTGGGAGGCAACAGCACTTCCTTCTGCACCACTGTGCCTCGCTGGAATTTGATTTCAAAACATAATTGCATTTCTTCTTAACTTTGTATAAATACGCACATGCACACTGATGCAGCATCCTTTTGAAAAAAAAAAAACCCAGACACGTTTCCAAGGTGTCTCACTCTCAGAAAGCGCTCCTCCAGAGTTCCTTGACTGCTTAAAGGTTCTAGCTTTTATTTATTTATTTATTTTTTAAACTGCTCCTAGTTGGATCTCTCAATGAGATCATAGACTCGAACCTGAACCTAGTCAGAGACCTTGGATCTGTGAGGTGGTAAAACTACTTACTGCACCACCGTGCCTAGTGTAAGAAAATAAGACTATATCGAATGAGTGATTTCTTTTGTTTTGTAGTGTAATTGTGCCAGGTTTCAATAGCAGGTATCGAGTGTCTGTTTCCTTGCACCTTATACAATACGTTAGACATCTTACTCGTAATATCAGGCTTCAGTCCTTTTTGCTACATTAGTTCCGAAAGGTGTTTCTATGGAAACATAGCTTGTTGGTGTCATTAACCCTGTGAAATGACCTCCACACACCCAATAGGCCACATCAGATTATGTTTTTAGCTGCAAATGAGGTATTGCCTATGACAACGGTTTATATCAACTAGGTCTAATTGGCCTAAATTATAATCATAATTGTAACGTCAACTGTAACACGAGTGGCGTCCCCCATTGTGAGAAAACATGCTTTCACATGTTCCGACGTACTCAAAAACACATCAGTCTTGTACAGTCAGTAATTTTGAACGGTGTCATACGCGAGTGATTCAGTGGAATTTCAGCAGCCATGTCGTGAGATAATCACAGCTGTCATATTGCTGCATACGCCAGACATGTTGAATCCTCGCACTGGCTTCCAGATAAGAGCCTTTTTCCCTCCATCGAGCTTCCATTGGACACGCTTCACAAGCTACTGTCATTTTGCAAGGCACACCTGAATGAGAGTGAGGTTAGACTCTCATAAAACTGATTGAAATCCACCTTTAAATGTTCAGGCTTGAATGAATCATCATGATTATGTTAAGGGGGAGGGTTTCTCTTTCAACAGGGTCCAATTTAGATCCTATTTAAGAAGCTAGAACCCTTAACTCTTGAGTAACCCTTTTGTAGGTTTGCGTAGCCGTCTATGCGTCATGTCTATTGATTTTCAGTTTCAGAGACGTTGCCTTTGGTTTCCTCCCTCCTCCCAAAAAACACCAGTTGGATTGGTGACTATAAATTGGCCCTTGGTGTGAATAACTGTTTGCATTCCTGCTTTGCTCCCAGTATTCCCAGAACAGGCTCCGGATTCAGTGCGACCCTAACCAGGATAAACTGGATACTGAAGAACGAACGATTCTTCGATTGCCTTTGAATCAAACGTTCATATTTACCGAATCCAAACTAAATCCCTCTGCTAAAACATGAACCTCATTTCTCAGATTTCAACCCAATGGGAAATGTTAAGCTACCTTCGCTTAGTTTGTCTGCACCGGTTTCCATTCCTCGTCCCCAAGGACGAAGGTGTGATCTTTCCCATAGCCCTCTCCAACCCCTCCACTCGAGAGCCTGGGGCAGATTTGGCTCGGAAGAGAGAAAAGCGATCAGGTGAATGTGTGTAGGAAATAAAATTGAACCACCTGGCAAACTGTGGTGGGAGGCAGAGAGAGAGCGAGAGAGAGAGAGGGAGAGGGAGGGAGAAATGAAGGACAGAACAAAAGAAATGGATTATGTCCACATTATCCACAGCCCTACAAGAACCCCACGTTCCCTTTCCGAAACGGCTAGAAAACAGGCTTCTTTGTTTACACCACAGGGCTCTGACAAACAGAGCGAGGGAAGAAGGTAAATAGAAACGAGAATGGAGTGCTATCTTTCTTCCCATGCTTCTGTAAAAGCAGACGAGGGCTGGCGCTCAGCCAAGTCAGCGTCTGCCTGAGGAAATTGTGACGGCGTGAAGCCATCAGATCCAACCTCCTGCTTCCCCAGCATGGATATATATCAGAGATGTATTAATGACCCAGCTGACATGCAAGCGTTAGAGCAAGTGCTTGGCATGTTTGAGAGCCAGGTAATGCCAAAGCGGTAAAAGAAATTACTGCGTACACCTACACACAGCTGGGATTAATGCTGGCAGGATTTATTACCAGTACAAGCCGTTCCATCATAACGCACATGGTCAAGTCTTGTCAGAGAGTCCACTGTGTTCTGTCTGTCAGCAGTAACCCTAATACGACCCTAACTGTGTGCCTCGGGGCGCTTTCTGGCAGTTCCGCACAAGCTAGGGCTATGCAGTGCATCGTTATGATTATGATCTCAGCATGGATATTGCAAAAGATAACAGTTTTAAAAGTTTACACTACTTATGTAGAATTATAACAGTTTAACAGTGGCTAAGTTGGCAGTGTTCACTCATAACATATTACATTTACAATTAATACTCACGTAAAAACAATAACAGTTATGGTTAACACAGTACAATCCAATCCAATACGCAATACAACTATTAGTAATACGTTGCTACGAGTAATGCAAAGTATTATTTTACATTTCGTTACACCTACATAAGTCTTTCACTTCGTGACAACTGGCATAAACCCACATAAACACTAGCCTTAAAAAGTAAAACGTTACCTGTACTTGTTACATGAAGTACGTATTAGTTCGATATAAAATATGCTATAAAATATGTATTAGTAACATCTATAACTATCAAAATCCATAGCTATACACACTAAAGCTCAGTTTTGTAGAACACTGCAAATGTTTATTACATTTTGTAACTTCTTAATGTCTTGTCATATATTTTTTTATAAATAATTAAGTACTGATTTATAGTGAGTACTGAACTCTACTAAACCACATAGATCATAAGAAATCGGCTGAGAAGTTGGTGAATTTGGCCACAAAATAAATCAAACGATAACGATTATTTCCCTCCCTCCATCTCTCTCTCTCTCTCTCTCTCTCTCTCTCTCTCTCTCTGACACACACACACACACACACACACACACACAACAAGCACGGACAAAGTGACTACACATGGTATGGTTTACGTTAATTAATTTATTTTTTTAATGACCCATGTAATGTTATTTATCACAGTCTGCATAGTTTAGTGAGTGATTATGCTGATGTTAACTAGGACCCATGCTAGCTAGGACCCACTGGAGAGTTAGCTAGTTAGCCATAACACAAAGGACAAGGCTAATATTGCTCTTAAACTTTTTTTTTTGACATTTCTTTCATCAACATGATCTTCTCTGCCATCCCAGCATGGTGGATTGTCATCACTGTTTTGCATACGTAAATACCGGCTCATCCAGCGAGAACAGACACAGACGCTTTCCCAGCTGCTAGCTGCTAGCCATAACTCCCCAAAACACTGTAACTCCTCAGCAGGTCAGTCAGTCATGACATGAAACTAAGAAATACTTCAGAAATGTCAATGGCAACACACTGTTCTCTATTTCACAATAAATGTATGGTGTTCATGGATCCATAAAGGTGGTATTATTTTATAAATGAGTGTTTTACTATAGCAAATCGAGGCTGGCTGTGGCCGTTACAGTGAGATACAAGCAGGCCATCGGCCGCCGCTATGTGAGGCAGTGATTATAACACTTCTGAACATATACATCAGTAATTTGTGATAACTGGTTTAAACTAGCATAAACATTTATTAAAGTTTATCTAAGTGGATGTCAGCTGACATTAGGATTTCATCATGCTTTGATCATTTTTGTGTCAATTTGACATATAACCTGAGTCACGTGACATAGATTTTGTTGAAATATGACATGTTAATATCACTTCATAACACCAACATAAGCCATTCACGACTGGCAAAAACCTGAATAAATGTTTATGAAGCCTTATTCTAGTAAGTGCCAGCTTTTATTATTTTTGTGTCACCTGAGTCAAATGACATTTTTTATGAGTTATGTCACTTTTCAGGCTGACTAACTTTACAATGTCATGACATCAGGCACTAGCAGTGTTTCCATTGACCTGCTTCATGCTCAATTTGAAATTACGAACTAAAAACTGAGAAAGGGAAATGTGTATTGTCGGAAAAAAAAAAAACCCAACCTCTTATCGCATCGTAAATATTGCAAAAAAAGTTTTTAATCTCGGATGAGGTGGTTTTTTTGGACAATTCGATAAAGCATGATTTCAACGAAAACCCACTTTTCGCATTTAAGTCACATGTCATGACATGTAGAGCGTGAATGAATATGCTCTGTAAAAGTTATCGTGAGAAGAGAAAACCCAGGTTTAATCACTTAACATGACTCAGTGGAAACAGAGACCATTCACAATTGTGTTTTGCCAAAAAATCTAACGTCTGCTTGGCGCCAAAGTGCCCAGCTACTGATAGGAAAATCTGTTGTATAACACTGGTACATATGGATATTTTTCACAGAATTTTTAAAGCTTTCTCCAGCCTTTAAGCCCTTAAGTAATATGCATTTCTATTTTTTTCTGCTTATACGATGCTTATTAATACATGTGACTGCAGAGTTGTGCGTATTTTCTCTAACACTATAATTATATTAGGTATTTAACATCATCAGTGCTACGTGAGTGACCTACCAGGAGTGCACTAAGATACAACGTCAGTTGTTATAACATGCTAAAGTCAGCCTGGAACATGCAATAACACAAAACATAGTTGTTGTTATGTCAGCTTGATATCATTGAAATACGCTTTTATGAAGGTGTTATAAAGCTCCATGATGATGCCTTTGAATAAAATGTTGCCCAATTATGCAATGTGCCACAATGTAATGCCACTTTTGTAAATGTGTGTTATGGATATTTAGTGCGATTACAGGTTGTTAAGTCGTAAACATATAAATATAAACACATGAGTCATATAGAAAGCTGTATTTATTCTGCACGGTGTTTTCATGGCTACATCTGCGCTGGGGATAATGAGTCACTAGCTCATGGGTACAGTGACTGACCTTTGAGGTGCCGCTCGCTTAACACATTTGTTTCATCACCTGTCATTCTGATATCCGGACGAGATTTTTTTTCCTTCAGCACTAGTGTTGTTGTGACCTTTGGTAATCTGTATTCTCATTTTCCTTGTTGCCTTCCTTTATTTCCTCTTCTCTTCTTATCCCCGCTGGTTAATGGCCAGGTAGTAATTTGTCATTTGTGTGAATCTGTAAGAATGCAACCAG
This sequence comes from Notoglanidium maculatum, assembly GCA_030068355.1. Taxonomy (NCBI): domain Eukaryota; kingdom Metazoa; phylum Chordata; class Actinopteri; order Siluriformes; family Auchenoglanididae; genus Notoglanidium; species Notoglanidium maculatum. Next base: position 2,893,904 of record JAQQZX010000004.1, read on the forward strand.
ATTCTTAAAAAAAAAAAAAAACAAGCTCATTAACCACATGCTGTTGAATGCAGAAGTTTGTACCCCCATGGTTTTTAAAGATAAAATAACAAACTATAAATCTACAAACCTAAAACATAAAGCCATGTCAGCAGAAAAGAATATTTTGGAAATAATTTTCTGAAGTGGAAATGTTTGTGTCTCCAATGATCTAACTAAAATATGAATATATCCTGCAATAAGATGACAGAAAAACACATAAATGTATATACAAAAAAGTAGAATTAAATATGTTACAAGTAAAATGTGGATGTGCCCTGTGACAAGACAGAAATTGAAAAAAAATATAATGAAAGTATATTTTGAAAATAATTTAAAACTCCAAATTTTGCACCTTTGCTTTTGTTTTTGTAAGATGAAAAATAGGAAAATGCGCAAAAATGTACAAAAAAATTGATTTACAAGTATTTTATCTGCTTTTATAAACTGTAAAATTTTTAAAAAATGTACATCGGTTAGAATATATCTACAAAAAGTAGTTAGAATTTAAGGTTTTGAAAGCTGTCGTAACCCATCGTAACCTTTTGTATAAGTTTTAGACAATAATTATATTACAGTTATATTTTTGTTTTCTATATTAACATCCTAGCATACACTATTTACCTATTTTGTTGCTTGTGATAGTGAAGAAAAATCTGTAAAACCTGTAAATCAAATGTCCTTGTCTTCTTTCATTTATCCTAAGGGTATCTAAACTTTTGCACACGAATCTCGGCTTGAAATTTGGTTTCAAATCAGTTCCGAATGATCTTTTTAGCAATGCGGGAATTTAATTATGTATGCATTATTTCTCTCAGGGAATTTGATTTAAATTGGATCTCATATTTATAGGTTACAGTTATGATTGTACATTAGTAAGGGATATAATTCCATACTGTGCCCACTCCTGCGTAACAGAGTGGAGAAACAGAATAATCCCTACGTGTTTATGTTGCTGTATTAGCTGGTCAGTGATTAACACAGTGACACACGACACAAATGTCAGTCCTCCATGCGTGTCCTTCCGCTCCTCATCTCCTGCTGCTAAATTCAGAGAGCCATTAGGACACAATGGATTGATGAAATGCCTCGATTTGGCCATTTGCTTACTCTTGCGGAAAATAGATTTCCTGTCTCTCATTATTACTGCACACGACCAGGACACACACCTATTTTAACTTCTTACTAAATGATGAAGATTTCTGAGAGCTTTCAGCCGTAGCTGGAGGTTTGATTTGACTAGGAATATCTGCTCATTATTAAACCTCAGAGTCTTTCAGGGGTGTGTGTGTTTGGGGTGATGCTTTTGAGGGGTGTGTGTGTTTGGGCTGTGTGTGTGTTTGGGGTGTGTGTGTGTTTGGGGTGTGTGTGTGTGTGTGTGTGTGTTTGGGCTGTGTGTGTGTTTGGGGTGTGTGTGTGTGTTTGAGGGGTGTGTGTTTGGGGTGATGTTTTTGAGGTGTGTGTGTGTTTGGGGTGATGTGTTTGAGGTATGTGTGTGTTTAGGGTTTGTGTGTGTGTTTGGGGTGATGTGTTTGAGGTGTGTGTGTGTTTAGGGTTTGTGTGTGTGTTTGGGGGTATGTGTTTGAGGTGTGTGTGTGTGTGTATTTGGGGTGTGTGTGTGTTTGAGGTGTGTGTGTGTTTGGGGTGATGTGTTTGAGGTGTGTGTGTGTGTGTGTTTGGGTTGTGTGTTTGAGGTGTGTGTGTGTGTGTTTGAGGTGATGTGTTTGGGGTGTGTTGTGTGTGTGTGTGTGTGTGTGTGTGTGTTTGAGGTGTGTGTGTGTTTGGTGTGATGTGTTTGAGGTGTGTGTGTGTGTGTGTTTGGGTTGTGTGTTTGAGGTGTGTGTGTGTGTTTGAGGTGTGTGTGTGTGTTTGGGTTGATGTGTTTGAGGTGTGTGTGTGTTTGGGGTGTGTGTGTTTGAGATGTGTGTTTGAGGTGTGTGTGTGTGTTTGAGGTGTGTGTATGTATGTTTGGGGTGTGTGTGTTTGAGGTATGTGTGTGTGTGTGTGTGTGTG
>JAQQZX010000004.1:2903963-2918299 GCA_030068355.1 Notoglanidium maculatum
CTGGGCTGATGAATCACAGTTTCTTATAGATCATGTGAACAGCTGTGTGTGTGTGTGCGCGTGTGTGTGTGTGTGTGTTTGTGTGTGTGTGTGTGTGTTTGTGCACGTGTGTGCAGAGCCAGGCGTGTGTGTGACATATTCTAATCAAATTTGAATTGCCCCGTCCCCAGATAATACTCTTAGATCAGGACGGAGGATTAACTTGAGATTGTTTTGGCTTTTGTTGCAGTTTGAAGGTCAAAGTTCATGGTCGACATTTTGCACAATGTCTGTTGCACTTTACATATTTACACGTTTATATATCTAGGGTATGTATAAACAGAGGTTAAATTAGGATTTAGGAGGTGGGGAAGTCCTATTATGCTGTTTCATGGGTGCCAGCAATGGGCCATATTTATCGTGCTGGATACGAGGAATTTCTATGCAGGAGCATTTAGAAATGTAGCATTCTTGAAAATCCATTCAGCTGGGAAAAACAACCACATTCGCTTGTGAGTTTGTATAAGTGGATTTAAGGGACTCAGTATTGTGACCTCGATCAGTTTCAAATGGTACAACAGGTGATGTGTTACTTTGATTTTAGGTGCGGCTTACACTGTCGATTCACAGTGTAATTTTATTCAGTCACAAACACAAGTTTAATGATCTCTGTCTCAGAACTCTGGAAGACGCCATGCCTAGGAGGCGCTCTTTCACTCTTCAGTTATGAAATTGTCATTTTCAGCTCTTTGTGAGTGTTACGTTTTATAATTCACAGCTAATTGGTGTTCACATGTACGTATGAAGAAATGTTTTTAAATCTAGCGTTTTATAATAGTTTGATTTGACCTATGAAAACATTCACACACATTGCTAAAAGATTGACAAATGTAATGTGATGTAACGTAAGATTTCCCTCTCTGGAAGAAAAATGCTATTACAAGTAACTTTTGAACATTCCATACATACTCAGTTCTTTGTGAGACATGGACGTCAATGCCGCTAGCTGGTTAACATTGGCTAGCTAAAGTGAGTGTGGGAAGCAAAGTTCACTCTTTTGGTGTGTGTATTTTATTTATTTTTTTGTTACTGATTCTGGCCTGGATTTATGACTGATTCAGAGGGTTCTCCTGTTTCTTTTTAAGCTAACTAGCTATTACTCCCAGGCCCGTGTTCCAGATATTTAAAAGAGCGTCACAGATTTCAGACAACGTCTTGGCCATATTTCTTTGGAGTAAGATGATGTAGGATGTATCCGTGCTGGTGTATAACATGCTGACGCAGCTCACACAGCGGCTTACTATTACAGGACTGTCAGGATGACTCATGACTTATGCTCTGACCCGATAATGAAATTTCGTTTTTAACCACTAAAATACTACACAGCTACGTAGCTTTAACTGCGATCGGGTGGGCAGGGATTTTAGTATTCCTTGCTGGCAGGTTTGAAGGACACAGCTATAATGATCAAAAATATATACACCAGGGTTTCCTAATTGCCTTGATTGAGTTGTACAGTTCTGAAATGAAAGCATTTCTTTATATCAAGCTGTATACGAGTGTACAGGCCTAATCACTATTGTGCCGTTACATTTCCACCAAAGTACTAGAGCTCAGGTTTGCTTCCTGCTTGCCATTTCCTCCCAGATGAACCCGCTGATTATACAGTATATAATTATTTAGTTGTATATAAATGACCATGTGTGGTCTTCAAAAGCCGGTCCTTTCCCCTTCTAACTAGTAACATGGCAGCTGTATTTAATTCAGTCCTGAATGGAAGGATACCTCATATACTTTATAAATTGTTTACTGAAGTTGCAAGAACCTCCTTGGGAGAGCGAAATGTCCTCCTTTGGATTTATAAATATTTCCCCAAATCACTCCATGATCGTCATCAAATTGATGTTTGTACATTCTTAGGCGGTTCAGCTTACGTGCAAGGTTTTTATAAAAGGGACACGAAGGGTGCCAATAATTCTGGAGCTACCTGTATATTGTATTATTAAAAAGTTTATACTGCATGTCAGTGCTATAAATGAGTGGCATAAAGTCTCCTAAAGACTCACAAAAGGTTCAGTATAGAAATTATTATAGTATAGAAAAGTAGTAAATATAAAACAATCAACTATGAAATTTATTTCGTTTTAAAATACTTTTAAAATACCTAAATTAAAGTAATAATAAAAGAAAAGTAAAGGAAATAATACATTTACAAGATTAAAAAAATATTTAAAAAAACACCATTTGTTTAAAATTGAAGTTTAAAGCTTAAGTTTAAAAACAATTTATTTCTTGACTGTTTTATAATGTGTACTTCCTATGCAATGGGAAATTTCTTCAGCTATAAACATGATAAAACCTTCAACAAATAAATGCATTTTATTTTATTATTAGTTTCGAATTTTGAATTATTTAAATTTGATTTGCACTGAAAGTCTAACAGTAAAGTTTAAACAAACAAACTTCAAAAACAATCCCAAAACAAAGGAAAATGATTGTTTAATAATGTCTACTTTTTATACAATAGGAAACTCCTTGAGGTTCACATTCAAAAACTGAACAACTTTCATTCAAGTTCAACTTTTGTGCTGAAACTTTAAGTTTAACTATGAAAATGTACATAACTTTCCAAGATAAAGGGAAAAAAATCATGAAAATACCAAGTTGAGTTCAAATAAAAAAGACGTTTAAATAAAAATAAATTTACTTATAGTTTATTTTATAATGTCTTATAAAGTCCTCAAGCTAAACGCAATAAAATCAATCAAGAGATTACTTTGAATTTAAATTTCTTTGGAAATGAATTTGTTCTTTTTATGCAGAGACAGTAATGTTTAAGTATAAAAACTTTAAATACTTTTCCAAGATAAAGAAAAAGGACAAAAGATAATAATCTAATCTGATAAGTGCTTTAGAAACGACAGAGAGGCTCCAGATGTGGATGAGAATCTTTCTGTTCTTATAAACTCTATAAATATGTATTAAGGACATCTGGACTAAAATGAAAAGAGTTGTTGATGTACTACACACTATCTACACTCACCTGCCATAGTCTTTATATGTTATATATACACAGATTCTCATGTGTCTGAATATGCTATAGACTACACACTGTTTACCATCAGCATTACAGAATAAGATTATCCACCAAGTGTTAAACCAGGAACCCTTATCAGGCGTTTTTCTCATCACTGGCTGTGATTTTGTTGTCTTTATGTGCTGCAGTGTGCTGGGAGAGTGGATTAGAGAGGGCTCATTGATTTAAAGAAGTTTTTGTTTACCTTGAATAAGCCTGTTAGAAATCTGTCTTGGTTTCCTTCATGCATTAAGAGCTGCAGTTTTCAATCAGGCACTGCATAATTAAACAGACGCTACAGCGTGAACGCTACGCCGGGGTTTATCCGAACACGCTTCGCTGTGAGTGGAATAGTTTGAGAGAAGAACTTTCTAGCGAATCTAAATGCTGTAGTGTTGTGAATGCAAGATGTTGCACCGTTAAGAGTACCACATGCCAGGGTATAGCATATGCGCATTACATGTCAGGAATTTTCTTGACCGATTATTGTTAAGTTTTTATTAATCGTTGACAAAGGCAATAAACATAGACAAAAGACAATGAATATTTTTTCCACTCAAATTTTGTGGTATTTTTACTGAGATATTCAGGAACAGTTTTATCCAGGGTGGAGGTGGATCTGGAGCTTGAGGTGGGAATACACCCTGGATACCAGATCACAGAGCACCATGCACGCATACACACACACACACACACACAATCACACACCTCTGAGCAAGTTTGTGTAACCAATCTGCCTACTGGAATGTCTTTTTTCGAGGTGGGAGGAAACCGGAGAACCCAGAGGAAGCACAAACAGGGAGAACATGTGAAAATTCAGGATCGTGCTCAGGATCAAATCAGATTTCAGCCTACAGTCAGATTAACATGCTAATTTGGACTCACCGTGATACTCGAACGTCAGCAAAGCTATGAATAGAAAAATCTCAAGGAGCAAGTCCATAGACGTACATAAAAATGAAAAATAAATAAATAAACGTGTTGTGCATAGCCGGTTTACAGTAAAAAAAAACCCTAATTTAATCATTTACTCATTTCGTTGTGTGCTCAATAATTACATTAGCGTTGTGTAGAATTTAAAATGATGAAAACTGAGCAAACAACTTTTTTAAATTAGCCTAACAGAAGGCTAAATGTTGTAATATTTTAGTCAATTAATTCTTAACAACAGTTATTACACGGCTCATTTGAACACTCATTTCTGATTGGTCATTCCATAGTCTGTTATTTGTTGCTATGTGTAACAGACCGTCGCTATGGGCCGTGTCATTAGCGGAAGCAATAAAATCGCTTTTAAATAAATGGAATCATTTTTAAATCAGTATTTTGTGTCGGATTATTGATTTCTTTAGTAAGTGGGATGATGCCCAACAAGCTGGTCATGATTAAAATAAACCCCTTCAGGGTGATTCAGGGTTTATTTCGTAATAATGACCAGCTCGCTGTATGTTAGCCCTTACTTAATCATCATTCTAATTAATTGTTAACGTGCACCTTGAGTATTTGTCTACATTTTCTCTTTCTAGTTGTATTCGATCACATCAGCCAAACGCTCAGATGTACGCTACAGTGCTGTGTGGAGTCGAACAGCCGGTCAGGTCACCTGAGCTGCTCCGGTGGGGAGTTGGATCGAAAAGTTCACAAACCTCACGAACCTCTGGAAAGTCCTGCAAGAAAGCCGAGCACCTCTGAGTAATGTGGTGGCTCGGTGGTCAAGGTTCTGAGTGATTGGTTTAAATCCCAGCTCTGCGAGAAAACTACTGTTGGGCCCAAGACCTTTAACCCTCAACCACTCAGCTGAAACTTAAATCGTTTTGGCGCTAAACATCTGCCAAATGAATTTCTGAGAAAAAAAAAAAAAAAGACTGAAGAAAGTGCAGCAGATTAAGGAGTATTTTTTTAACCCATTAAACACAAAGAGAATTCTTTCAGTCATCAGTAACAACAGTGATTACTAACAGTCCATGTGCTTTTAAAACATTGGGCTAAAGTATTTAATATTGTCAGTATTCCTGACATGTAGGAGGACAGTTGCTTAATGCAGGTATTTATGGAGATTAAAAATATCTTTACAATTTTTTTAAAGCTAAGGCATTGAAGTCTGGCACAAAAAATATATTTTCATTACTTAATTTGAGATTTGGTTTACAACGTTTGTCATCATGATTTATATTATGATGTCATATTTATATCAAGTTATATCAAGTTAAAAACATTCATTCATGTTAAAGTTAAAGTTATTGCAACTTGAAAACTATGATTCTTACTGTTCTTTTTTGTTCCTGTTTCTTTTTTTGGAAAAGTTATGCATCCCCAAACTTTTGAGTGGCAGTATATATATTGCACTTTTTATTTGGAAACCATTATTTTATTTATTTATTTATTTATTTTAAATTTCTCATTTTCTCGACATTCCTCAGATTCAACCTGCAACCTGCTCCTTTTTTTCATTTTGCTCTGTCATATTTATTTCGCAGCTTCCCTCGCTTCTGCAATCTGCCACACGTCCTCCTTCGTACCGTTCCGCCGTAACTCATTGAGCCGCTCACAGTTTTATCAAAAGCCATGTTTGCTGTTTTTTTTTTTTGTCTGCAAGGACAATGGAGTTGTATATAAAAAAAAAAACCACATGGGCTAATCTCAAACTGTACAGTGTGTTTCTTGACATTTTTAGAAGACGCACAGTGAGAGAATTGAGTGTGTGACTCCAAACATGAATTCATTATCACCCTTCGATGTGTGCACACAGCATGTGGTCCATGGTGTGTGTGTGTGTGTATGTGTGTGTGTGGTGGGTGGGTGGCTGAGCTTTCCAGAAGCTTACTTGGCTTCTACCAGACTGCGCATACACACGTCTCTTGTCATTCTTTCCATGTTTTTTTGGGTGCTTTCTTTATTCTGGATGCTAGACATCTTGGCAAGGCCATCCATTACCCCAAAACAAGCCAATCATAGCTTCTAAACACAGACGCGCACACACACACACACACACACACACACACACACACACATCTGGATGACCTTGTGGATTAACCAACTGTAAGCCCTTTCCCTGGAAAGCTTTGGCACCACTAATGCTGACCACTGAGTAGATAGATAGATAGATAGACAGATAGACAGATAGATAGATAGATAGATAGATAGATAAATAGATATTTCGTGGTTAGTCATAGTGTATGTTGAAATAGTTACCTCACAACTGCAAATGAAAAATGTATTATTTTTTACCCAATCGAGCTTCTTGAGTGGTTTTTGTTCCCCGTTACTCCTGCCAGAATTTCGCAACCTCCTCCCTCTGGCCTGGACTCGCCCTAAATCACACTCCAACAACCTCTGGATGTGTCTGTACTGAAAACCCTTTGTCTGTGTCATCTGCAGCTGTTTTAAACACATTACATACAAATACGCTACTTCTACTGTCAATCCTAATCCTTTAGAACTAAACCAGACAAATATCTCAGCACTGCACGCTGCCTGTTTATAACCGCAACACGATGAACACTGACAGTGTAAGAGATGGGTGATGTGTTTCTGTGTGACGTTTGCGTGTTCTCTCCGTGCCTGCTTGGGTTTCTTCCGGGTGCTCGGGTTTCCTCCCACAGTCCAAAGACATGCGGATTAGGTCACCTGGCTGCTCTACATTGCTCAGAGGTGTGGAGGCTGCGTTAGCCTTGCGCCAGGTTGGTGACCTGTTCAGGGTGTAACTCCGCCTCTCATCCGAAGTCAGCTGGGATTGGCTCCAGCTTCCCTGCAACCCTGATGTCTAAGCGGTATAGATAATGAATGAATGGCTACTTGAAGCCACTTGTACAATACATAGTACACATCACAATATATATAAAATTTAGCTAACAGCGATGTGCTGGCACAAAAAAGTACAGAAGGGTAAAAAGTGATACGAAAAAGTATCACCTCCCGAGTTTATCAGCTGCATAATGTGTACAAAACTCCATTATAACACTGAAACAAGGTTTGTAAAATATTTTTAAAAATATATATATAAATGTTACTTTTTAAACAAATATAATGATACCAATGATATCTCAGAAAAGTGTATCATACAGTAAAACACACAGCATCAGTGTTATATGATCCTATAGCTCAGCCCTGGTAATAGATTTGATGGAAAGAAGAACAATTTGAAGATTTTCTCCTTTTTTAAATTTTTTTTATTTTGGGATTTGGAAAGAAATAAAAAAAAAATCATAATAAATATTTCCTTTGATTTTCACCACCAGGTTGTGTGTTTAAGTGGTTGAGTAATACAGTGACACCATGATATCTCTAGACTAGGATATCATATTATAAAAGTTTCTAGTCATAACAGCCCCTGTGTGTGTGTGTGTGTGTGCGTGTGTGCGTGTGGGCAGGTTCTTATATCTTGGTGAGGACCACATGTCCCCACAAGGATAGGAATAGTTTAGACCTTGTCGGGACATCGGACTGATCCTTTTATAATGAAAACTACCTTTTTACAAAAACTGTAATTATTTATTTAAAAAGCTAAAAGAGCCAAAAGGTTTTGTTTTGGTTAGTGATGTTAAGGTTAGATTTAGGCATAGGATTTATTGGCTGTATTGCTGATTATGTCAATGGAAGGATTTTAATACAGAGATATGTATGTGTGTGTGTGTGTGTGTGTGTGTGTGTGTGTGTGTGTGGACGCGCACATGTGTGCATTTGTGTATAACTCAATTTGAATATGCAGTTTGATGGAGCAGGGTGGCATGAGATTCTGGATTTAATTAACCAGTGGGCAAAGACAAATAGGAGCTAAACACAGCTGCCTGATGGGGAGATAATGAACAAACTGGGTTGTTTGGGTCAGAGCTGCACTCTCTCAAGGCACAAGAGAATCTCATGGTCATTAATGATCTGTGTGTGTGTGTGTGTCCATTCTCACATTCCGTCCTTCACTTCATTTTCTATTTCCTTGCAGCTTAAAACGGTATCCATTGTGCCGTAATACCTCTGATTGGCATTGTAAAGTACCTGCCCACCACTCAAATTACCCACGCTAGCATATCACCTGCCACTAGCTCCTATACACAACAACATGGCCCTCGTAAGATTGACTCGGCATCTGAATACCTCCAGTGCTGACCCTTTTGTTATTCACACCAGCCTCTTGTTTTCGCTCAGTGAGCGACTGCTTTCTGTTTCAATGGCTAATCATAACTCTAGTGCATGCCATCATAACTGTAGTCGCCTAACATCTAAATGCATACCACAGTGGCTGAGCTGTGATTTTCTTATCCGCTGTGCACCCAGCACTTAAGTGCCAGTCTAGCGTTTGACTGCTGGCTTGCTTAACAGCTACTATTTGCACCTGCATCTTTTCTGTCTTTTTTTTTCTTGGGCCATTCAGGTATTTAAGACGTTGGAGAGATTTAAAGTTTTTTTCATCATGTACATCATGTGACCATTTTAATGTGATAATGGTGGAGGGTTAGTAGAATAATAGCATATATTAGCGTTCATGATTAGAAGCAAACGGGGTGGAAAAAGTACCGAGAAACTCTACTTAAAGTAAAAGTATGAATACTGTATAAAATACTCAAGTATTCAAAAGTAAATATTTTTAACTGATTGAAAAAAAAAACTGACAAGTTCATCATGTCCAATTCTCAGTCGTAATGAGATTATTAGAATAGAGAATATTATGCTAACTCAGATGAAATTCAGCTTGGCTTTAGATCATGTTCGAATGATAAGGTTAAGGTATGTTAGCAACAAAATCTACACCCTAAAGAGTATTTTAACAAGCTAATTTAATTATCTTAACTAACTAACTTACCTAACAAGCTAATTCATACAACTTAACTAGCTAGATAACTAGCTAGAAGCTAATGAACAAAACATACAGTAACTAGCTAGCTAACTTAACTAGCTAAATAACAAATGACAAAGTTAATTCAACGTAATAGTTTACGCAAAAACTAGAGAAAAAGAAAAATCTTATGCTTTTTGTGATTCGTAATGAGTACTTTGAAGGTCAAAATGAAAATTTTAGGAGCAAATAGTATGTTTTTGCTTTTGGAAATTGACTTGTGTGCAAGTAAAGCATTTCAGTAATACAAATCTTTCAAACTAGTTCAGTAACAGAGTACAATCACTAGTAAAGTACTTTCCAATACTAGAAGCAAAGCAAGAAGTCTTGCTTTTAGATAGTCTTGAGTTTAGTATATATACTGTACCTTCTGTACGTACTTTACAAATATATATTGTACTGTAGTGTATATACTGTATGTTCATATGAGTATGTTCATGTGCTAGAATACAGACTATAAGGAAAGCATAAGTAAATTGCTCAAATGAGAGCCGGAAATGTTTTTCCTCTCACTTTCACCTCCCTTTATTCTTGTCTGCCCTCTAATTGGCCCAGCGGTTTACCTCTACTCATAAACATTGCATATCTCTCTCCGCCTCTCCTCTTAGCGATGTCAGTGGGCGAGCTGCGGCATTACAAGGAAAGACAGAAAACCGCCAAGGCGTGCAAATCGTTTGCAGAGGGGAAAATCAATTAGAGGTCCAGAGGCCTGGGTGTGTGGTGGGGCACATGTGGAGAAGCAGTGCCCGTCTGCAGTGATAACTCGTGGGGCAATTGCATTATCCCCATTGACACTGGCATCTTTTCATGCCAGCAGTGTTTGCTCCCTGAGTGCCCTTGTTACTACCCCCACTTAATTATTCCTGCAATTTGGAAATTGTCATGTGGCTTTGGACAATTTAAATTCTGAGGTCAGCTCTCCTTTGTCCTCGCTTTCCCCACACTCTCCTGCCGCTTGTCTCCTTGTAGAGAGTAGCTTTGTCCCTGGCAGCTTGAACGCAGTCTTAGCCTCAGATACTCTGGTGCAGTCTGATGTCTTTTGTACACGTTTTTGGCCAAAGGTTTCAAGATCTTAATGGTTACAATCTGACAGTTTTCAAATCAACAAATTATCACTGGACTGATAAAAGATGTATTAAATAATTATTGATGGAATAGTTTAGTTTGAGGTCAGTAGCTCTGGTTGGTTCTCCAAGAAGGAAATTAAAAGGGTTTCTTGGCCAAACTTATTGATGAAATGTGCCAGACTTGCTGGACTAACACTGTGCCTCCTCCAGTTACTGACACCTGCATCTCATGATCACCAACAGCCAAGGACTATTTAATTAGCCTGGACAAGCAGTTATAATATCCTGATGTTGTTTTTGCTAGACTGCTTCTATCTTGCTTTGTTATGTATTCAGCTTTATATACATATTAGGTGTAACCTTGAACCTTCTTACTGCCATGTCAGTTCAGCTTGAAAATGGCATTAGTTTTCTCTTAGTCTTGTTCTTCAGTTCTTGTTTGCTTGTGTTTAAACTGTCTGGTGATTAGACCCATGTTTCTAATGAGTTTATTTTGTTTTTGTCTCTTTCTAGAGGTCAATAATGTCCTCAAACTCAAGAGAAGTCTGAACATCAATCTGCTGCAAATAGTTGACTTGAGACCTACTTCTGCACCATACTGTCAGGACAATGGCTTCCCAACACAGAAAATTGAACTGTTTATTGGTTTCTTGCTGCTTCTTTGTTTTTTTGCTTCCCCTGTCCACTTCAAGGCCACAGCAGCCTTCCATTGCATCCAAAGTGAATGAGCACTACAGAACTTTCCATGCTGAGAACCCAGAATGGACCTTTAACCACTTGGCAGTGGATTACAGAAATGGTAACGTGTACCTCGGTGTGGTGAACCGCATTTATAAGCTCTCACAGGAGCTAGACGTGCTGGTGTCGCACCAAACCGGCCCAGAGGAGGACAACCGCAACTGCTATCCACCGCGAATCGTGCAGCCCTGCAGCGAGCCACTGACGCTCACCAACAATGTCAACAAAATGCTACTGATTGACTACAGAGCAAACAGGCTGCTAGCCTGCGGGAGCCTCTACCAGGGTATCTGCAAGCTGCTTCGCCTGGACGACCTCTTCAAACTTGGAGAGCCCTTTCACAAAAAAGAGCACTACCTCTCAGGTGTCAATGAGAGCGACTCTGTTTTTGGCGTCATCGTGTCTTATGGTAACTCCTCACCTGACAAGCTGTTTGTGGCCACGGCAGTGGACGGGAGGCCTGAGTATTTCCCGACCATCTCAAGTCGCAAACTGGCACGCAATTCAGAGGAGGATGGCATGTTCGCCTACGTCTTCCATGATGAGTTTGTGGCCTCCATGATCAAGATCCCATCAGACACCTTTACCGTGGTGCCTGATTTCGACATATATTACGTGTATGGCTTCGCCAGCGGCAACTTCGTCTACTTCCTAACACTGCAGCCAGAGATGGGTGGTGGTCCAGCTGCAGGTACGTCCTCGGCCAACCGGGAACAGGTGTTCACTTCCAAATTGGTTCGACTCTGCAAGGATGACACGGCATTCAACTCGTATGTAGAGGTTCCTCTTGGTTGTGTCAAGGGTGGCGTGGAGTATCGCCTTCTCCAGGCTGCTTACTTGTCTAAGGCAGGTGCCATCCTGGCTCGCTCGCTGGGTGTGGGACCGGATGATGACATCCTTTACGCTGTGTTCTCCAAAGGTCAGAAGAGGCGGCCAAAGGAAACGTCTCAAGAGTCGGCCTTGTGCGTGTTTGCCCTGAAGGAGATCAATGAGAGAATTAAAGACAGGCTGCAATCCTGTTACAAAGGAGAGGGCACGCTGGATCTGGCCTGGCTCAAAGTGAAGGATATTCCCTGCAGCAGTGCGGTAAGCCAATACAGTACCATTTGCCTGCCTTATCTCTGACAATATACACACACAGATAATTACTGTTGCCTGTTAGAATTATTCAAGCATTTATTGCTTATATGTAACCGCTGAGGCACCCACATTGGATTATTTTTGTACTGCTTGGCTGATGGTCACCATACATATACATTTTTTTGGATTATGGCCAAGTTCTCAGATTATTTATGGCATTTTAATTCCGCAATATTTACTGTGATTTCCTAGGCTGAAAAATAAGTAATTATTCATGAGGCTATTGATTATTGACTATGAGACATTAGCTTCGCACTTAAATAAATGCTTCAGCCCGAAATATTAAAATAACTAGCTCGCATTCAGCTCGACTTTTCCCTTTAGCGCCCCCTTCAATATGGAACTGTCCACCTCCAGGATTTGATTACAGGGAACCTGATATGTGTTCCTTTATTTGACAGCTGGTAATATTTACAGTTATTACAGTATTTCAAATGTTTCACAGTGCGTATGATATTTCTGTCGACTTAAGTGTTTTTCTCTGATTCAGCTATAACCTGGATTTAATTTAATAAATCGCTTCTTTTCTTCCTATCTTGTGCTAGAAAATAAGGTTAAAGTCAGTGCCAGTCCTTTAAAAAAAAAAAAATTCCTAAGGTGCTTATTTGAGGATGCAATTTTTCCATTAGCACATTTGACAGAAGCCAAACAAGCCAAAATGCAAAATTGGCCTCCTCTGAGAGTTAATCTATTATTGTAATGGCATTTCATTGAATGCCAGCCACGGCTAGAATTAATCTTTCCACTTTCTGCTGATGTTATGGATCGCTCATTGCCATGTAAACAGCGCGGGCCAGGTTTCATGCATACCGCCTGCTTATTAGTCTCACTTCCCTTTGGGGTGGGAGGAAAAAAACAGTGGAAATATCAGGGGCTGGTTTAATTTAACCAAACGGCAGTGCAATGGTGCTGATGAGTTGTGTAATCATTCCGCTGGTGTAAAAATTGTTTTTGAAGGTAAATCATTAAAGCTTATGTGCTTGTGTACACCGACGACACACACACACATACATACGGAAACACGTTCATAGCACGTATGCAGCCAGATAAATCGGAGACATGGTGCTAGAGCACTGTCTGGGAAAAGTGTGGGACGTGGGGCTGAGAGCGAGAGAGACCGGCAGAGAGATGCACACACACACACGGATCTAAACGCACACATGGCACATGCACACCAGATAAATCAGAGACAGGGTGCTAGAGCGCTGTCTCGAAAAAGTGTGGGACGCGAGACCGAGAGGGAGGTGTGTGGAGAAATGGTGCCATTTCAGCACGCTCTGCAGTATGCCCACTGCAGCATAAATTAGAAGGCAGGCGTCACTGAGGGGCGGGAGATAAATGGCTTGCTTCTCCGCCTGCTGTAACTATGGCTACCAGCTTCCCTGCTCAAGGCCTGGCAGACGTGTTTGATTGGGGTGGGAAGAAGGCGACCCAAAACAAATTAGATCCGAGGGCCGTGCTAGAGCAACGGATCACATAATGATCTCATTTTTAGAGGAATATCAGAAGCTTAAGGCAACAACACCAAGCAAAACACATGATTTAACATCGGATGCCATCTTGTAACTCCGCCACCAGCCCTCTCTACCCTTTTTTTTGTTGATATTATGTAATCTCACCATCATCAAGCATCTAATTCAGTCTCTGATGAGGTCATTGTGTAGAAATGCGTGGTTTGATTCACTAATGTAGTATTAATGCACTCTTAAACTAATTAGCATGATAAACTAGATTCACCCAATGATCCAGTGATGATCCAGAATCAGCTTTTGCTACATAGAGTGATACAGTCCTGCTTTAGTCCTTTAGTCTGTCCCGCTCCCTCGTCACCTCATATCTACTCTAGGCTCAAACAGATCAGCTCCCAAAGAGTCAACTTTCATGCTAATGAAGGCAATTTCTTTGAACTGTTCTTTTTCTGCGGAAGAATGCACAACATATATCTTTAATAGAAAAAAAAACCAAGAATTTGAGGCACAAGTTGTAATTTATTTGGGTTTTATGAAAACAAACACCGGGTCAAAAATATACATTAAGGGTCAAAAATATACACACAGTGCCCCTACTATGTGGTTAAATGTAGCTTAGCAAGTTCCCTCTTGACCAGTTGCTTTTGGTAGCCGTCAACAATCTTCTGCAGAATTCTGGTTGGATATTTGACCACTCTTCTTGTCAGAATTGGTAAAGTTCAATTAAATTTGTGTGTTTCCTGGCACAAACCCAACTTTTAATCACAGTCCACATATTTTCGGTAGGTTTAATGTTATCCTGCTTTATCCACTACCAGCATTGATGTGTATTTGGGGTCACTGTCCTGCTGGAACACCCAGTTGTGTCCAGGTATCAACCACCTAGCTGATGGTTTGAGGTCATGCTGAAGAAATCTGAGGTTCTTCATTATTCCATCCACTTTGTGCCATACATCACTTCCATGCTGGTACTGTTGGCACAGTGTTCCTATGTACCTCTGGTTATTGTGGCTAAACAACTCAATCTTTGTCTCATC
>JAQQZX010000004.1:2926378-2948384 GCA_030068355.1 Notoglanidium maculatum
GCGAGCGTGTGTGGCTGTTTGTCTGTGTCGGCCCTGTGGTGGACTGGCGACCTGCCCAGGGTGTACCCCGCCTCTCATCCGAGGATGCTGGGATTGGGTCCATCTTCCCCGCCACAAAGACGGATAAAGCGCTATAGATAATGGATGGATGGACGGATATTTACATTGCAAAAGTATTCACCCCGTTGAAGTACTACTACACGTTTGACTTAATCAGAATTATACTGTATGTCATATACATAATAAATGTACAGTAGTTAACAAAATTATTGACCAAAGTTCATCGCTTTTCCTGTGTAACCTGTGAATTGGCAAAAGAAATCCATAGTTCTGGAAAGGTATCCTCACGCCCTAGACTCCTGTCCGTGGATGGCTGTAGAATTGTTGGGAGTCGAACTTGCTGCTACGCCATTTTTATAATTTCTCACCAGAGATAAGCCATCCCTTCACATCCTCTCAGATGATATCAAGGTCATGGTGACGATGTTCGAGTGATCCTTAGCCTGTTGTCCACCTGCAACAGTATACCCATCTTAAAATCTCCAGGGGCTTGATGATGCTGTCCACTGAACTCACATATACATTTATCTTCTCACTAGACATTCTGTAGGTATTTCTCCCTGACAGGATTGCCTGGTAAAGGCCACCATCGTATCTAGCAATGCTAATTCGGCATTGACACAACATGTGGTACGACGAGATAGACGTCGTCTCAGAGAAGAGCTTCTCTTTCCTTCCTCGAGGAGTTCACAGGAAAATGTCACGGGCCAGGCTGCGGCTCGTGACTCATCTCTCAGTCCTCTTCAGGCTCTCGAGCGTGTGTTAGTCCTCATTCTGTTTCATCCAGAGGCCTCCGAAAGACTTGCCTTTGGGGCTCAACTGGAGATAGCTCTTTTGCTTAAGGCACCAGGGCAGGAGATGGGAAGAAAAGATGCCGATGGAAAGGAATAAGAAGGAATTTTAATGTTCTACAACACCTCTGGTGCAAAGTGTAGAGCTTGGAGTAAGATTGACAGGAAGAGTAACAACTAGGGGTGGGCGAGGTGGCAAAAATTTCGTATCATGGTTCTTTAAAGCATTTCTAGAGTTTTCCAGCAATACAGTCATTTTCAGTTAAAATGTGTCATTTAATGTCCGTAAAAGTTCACGCTTAAAAATGTTCATTACAAATAAAATGTATATTCATAAATATTTAACACCAGAAATGAGAGACAATATCAATTTTACAAAAGTCTGTTAAATTAAATAAAAGGTCAAGAACAAATTTTTAACATAAAATAAGCTGCTTCCTGTTAATTTAGTAATAAAATAAAATTAAAAAATTTATAAATTTAATCATAATAAAAAGGATACGATGTCTTTGAAACATAACCCATTTTCACAACATGCACTGATGTAATCATCATATCGCCATAGTAACAGCAAGACATTCCAGAGGAGCGACAGAACCATATTCCCGGGAATGTAACGGTACCGTAGTGCTCAAACAGCAGATGCCATCGTCAGTATGGAGATCCTGTCTCGATCCTGCGCTCTATCAATCGCGCCGGCCTGATGGAGGCCAGCACGGATCAGCGAGCAAAACAGACTGAAGATGCAGAGTGAAACAAATAAAAGACCTGATCCTTTCATCCCTCCATCCCATCACCCGCCGTCCGGACCTCTCTGAGCTTCTGGGCTTTTATTTATTTATGCCGTCTGAAAAGCAATCATCAATGCATTCAGCTCTTCTTGAGGCTCACGAGGGCTTGTGTTGCGTGGTAATTGAGTGTTGATATAATTACGTCGAACATGGAGAAGAGACTTGTGGGATGCGATGTCTTTGTTGCTAACAACAGTCTCTGCGTGAGATATTACTTGAGCATGAAAAAGGGAGCGAATTTGAAAGGGTAATTATACGATTGTTGGGAATGGATTTCTGAGAGGCTGGTTCAGACGTCTCCGTGATGTACATCCTCGGATCCGTCCCAGGTCGCTTGCACGGCGTGATTTTTAGGCAGTCTGTTTGTGCTTCTCAATATTTTCCAGTTGATTTGTTTGGCTCTTTTAAACCAGCTTTGATTCGGGAGAGAAAGCTGAGTGCACTCTGAAGGAATGACCCGCCGTAAAGCGCTAGCAATGCTAATGAACGTATGAAGATCGCATCATTAAACTAGAGGAATATTCCACCTTTTACAATCTAATCTTTAGCCAAAGCATCTGTTCTGGACGAGCGATTACCAGCAACGATCAGTATCAAACTGAGGGAAAAAAATACTTAAACTCGTTTATGATCGAGGCACGGTTTATAGAGGCCCCTCAAAAGTCGCTAGCATTTTATAGCACAGCGCCGTCGAATTCCGAAATCTGATTGCTCAGAAGGTGTCGATAAATGTTTAGGACGGCTGTTTTGACAAATCACAGGTTTATATTAATGCGCTCGAGCTTCAGTCCGTTACCGTTTCTATAGTAACAGCTTACTGTTTTGTAAAAGAAGTCGTTGAATGATGACGTTTTTCGGTGGACAGGTGTTTATTTAACATTTACGGAAGGAGTGCTTTGTAACGGTCAGTCACTTTTCCACCACGTGAAAGCTTTTTGCGGTTTCCTGTTAACATGACCAGCTGCGTATTTTTGTCCATATATCAGTTTACAGCTGCTATAACGTAAGCGAACATGAACTGACTTGTCTTGCAGATGTTCCACAATGTTAAATGTGACTATAAACTGAAGTGGTGTTTAATAATGAATTAAAAACTGTAAGTGTTGGAAAATTGCTGTACGAGGAATAAAACATGAATAAAATAATCAGTTTCATGGGGGTTACAGTAGCTCTGCTTTGTTACGTAAGGTTTTATTCCTTACTTAAAGGCACAACAGCCGATTTTTTTAAATTTTTTTTATTTCTTACTTGTACAAATAACCTAGTAGACATGTAGAACATAACAAAAAAACGACTTATTACACTTTCTCATTGAATTAATACAGTTTCGCTATAAAACTTTCGTCTGAAATGCTTGTTTGTGTTTGGCTGCACCTCATGTCAGTCATTTTATAGACACTCTACAGGCCGCGCTACAGCAGATCCTGGGGGCGGAGCTTCATGAATATGGGTGGAACTCGCTCAGTTGTAACCTTTACAGACTTACTGTAACCTTGGGGGGAAAAAAGTCTAATCTTACTCAATGCACCTTTACAGGACCTATAATACATAAGAATAATCTCTTATCTGGAATGACAAATTATACAGAATTGTACAAAATGTACAAATCTTTTGCATAAATGTTTGACTTTATTATAAACAAATTTTCAAAGAAACAGGTCTTCTGTTATTTTGTGTGTACAGGGAAATGCCAAAATACTCATTAGTGTTGATCTTGAATGTGCTGCATTCGGGATTCGTTTGAAATGAGGTTGGGAAAACCCTTGAGAGCACGCTTCATACACATGTGGAATGTGTGTTTTTTTTTTTGATGTCCTACACCGCAGAGAGAGACTACGACTATGCAGGTTCGTCCTGTCACTTTGTACACCGCAGACGAAAGCTAGAGCGGCCCTAAATAAAGCGCATCTGATTTCCGACACCGCTCTGCGTACCAGGCCAGCGAGGCGCCGGGGACCGTGCAATAGAGAGACTCCTTTGTCCTGCAGCAGGAAGCCTCGTCCAAGTGACCTAATTCGGCTCTCTCTCTCTTTTTTTGTCTCTTTCTGCGTATCTGGAAGCAGTTCAGAAAAAAAAAAAACCCAGCTGCCGCACTCTGATCTGCAGGCTTTTAGGCTCGCTCGTCGCTCTGGCCTCCTCAATCTTTATCCGCCTCCGTATTTTTACACCTTTAGATGCGCAGCATGGAATTGGCTATAATGCAGGAGCGTGTTCTCCACCTGAAGGGAGGGCGCGTAAACGGTGGGAGGAAGACGGAGTGATGGATTGAGAAAATGATAAAATAACCAGGGTGCTGAATTTAGAGGGACCCTCAGAGTGACACCCTGCGCGGTGGGATATTACGGGAGTGTCATTTTTGTGACGACGTGAGCCAGTAACATGCACACGGAAAGGGTTGTGTTTTTCATGCCAAGGTAATGAAAGTGTGCACGTGACCTGAAAGGTTGACAGAAAAGAAGTCTATTTGATTAAATCGCTACCCATACGACATGATCGACACGGCATCTGCCATGGCAAAAAATATTGCAGGGGCGCCAGGATCCACACCCATGCTGAGGCATATGCACCCTGTTACAAGACCGGGCCTGCTGCTAGCGTAGCCGCGGTGCCAAAAGACATTAGTCTCTGTCAGGCAGGAGCGAACAGTTAGAAATAATGCCTTACATGTTCACCAATCGCTCCTACACGCATTCCCTTACTCACTCCTACAGCCTTTTTTCTCATTTCCTCTCAGATAGGCTGGTTGACCTGTGACCCCCCCAGGTGATGAGACTTCTTTGTAACTGTCAGCAACATAGAAAGGATTAAAGATTAAGTTCGAGCCTAGCAATGCAGGGAATGGGTTTCCGATGAAGGTGAAGCTTTCATTAAATCAAAAGAGGTGAAATAAGCGAGATCCGAGTGAGTCAGTTTTGTACTGTTCGTCTTTCCCAGACTACGTGCCATTTGCGGCGCATTCAGTAAAGTGCGAAGGCAGTTTTTACAGCCCGACATCCACAGCGCTGATCTGTGGTCCTCTTAAAAATGCTGATCGCTTTGGCGTCGGCTTCAACCGAACCGAGAGTCTCCATTTTTCTCATTTCCTCTCAGATCGGTTGGCTGGTTGACCTGCAGCCTCCCAGGTGATGAGATTTCTATATTCATAACCATCAGGAACAGCGAAAGGAGCCTTGAGCTTGTATTTACTTTTGACTTAATTTGCGCCGTGTGTTATTTCTCCTGATGCAAGCAAGATGCTGGGATGTAGTTTCAGATGCTGAGGCTTTTATTAAATTGTGCTTGTTGTGGTGATTCATCGCGTATAGCAGCGACTGGCTAAACCAGCACACGCTGGCTGTTTTATCTAGCTGAAGCAAGGTGAGATAGCGAGATCTGGGTGCTTTAAATGAGCTCCATTAGTCTGGCCTGCCAGTGCTACGGACGTGCGGGGGTTTGGCTGACAGCAGAACATTTCTAAAGGTCAGACATCTGCAGAGAAAGGACACACATACATAGACTCACACTGATATGCAACGTTGAATATTTCTTATTCATTTCCCCATTTATCTCCCGTTTCCCCTTCTCTTTTCACTCTGGGAATCTGAATTGACTCTTCTATCGATCACTCATAAACAGGCGTTTCAGCCAGCCATGTTCAGCCACTCCAT
This sequence comes from Notoglanidium maculatum, assembly GCA_030068355.1. NCBI lineage: Eukaryota > Metazoa > Chordata > Actinopteri > Siluriformes > Auchenoglanididae > Notoglanidium > Notoglanidium maculatum. The sequence continues at coordinate 2,931,668 of JAQQZX010000004.1, forward strand.
TTGCTTAATGAAGAGCCTCGCGTTTGACGAATAGATTGTCGCCCTGCTACGCGACCGGACCAGCCTCCTCACACTTAACGGTCACTTCTGAATCAATCACATCACTCTGAGGTTGGTCCGACACGACCTAGCGGTGCAGCGAAACCCATCTGGCTTGACCTGGATCGCTTCCACGGTCCTGGAGTAATCGGAGCTTCTTCCACGCAGACGTTCGTAATTGTGCTTTGTCGTGATTAAAATAAACACAACATGAGGCATAATTGAGTTTTTAACGCGTGCCTGGGAGTTTTGGCCGAGACACAAAAGGCTGTTTTTGCGCCTTATGACAGGCCCCGCTTGCTTCCTGTCACAACCTGGCATCACAGAGTCACCGTGTTTGGCACACTGTCACGTCTGAATATTAGCGTGTGGTGTTGAAGTGGAATCTAGCACTAATTAGGTGTTGGACCTTTTCAGTGAGCGCTAGAGCTGGCCTATATGGAAGGATAATATCAATATTGTGGTACATTTTTACTGAGCTTTAATGAGAGTGTTGTGAATGTAGTCAGTGTTTTCACGAGAACAGAGTTCATCATTATTCAGAGTAACAAGTAGCTGGTTGGAGATTAACCCTCTAACTTCACGACATATCGTTTCATTCTTTATACTGAACTCATTTTCGCCTTGTGTCACTCCAGTCACTACATGGTAATCATTTCCTGTCTTTACGTCTACTACCAGTTGCCATGGTTTCACTGGAAGCACCAGGCTAGCGTGCTACAGCTAGCTACAGGATGTTTATAATCTACCCATTTGACCACAAATCTTGATGTACAGAAATATGACATGAAAACACAGTCGCTGTTCTATTCTGGGTTCATCAAACACTCGTAGCAGCAGAGCGCGTATCACTGCCTGATTTAGGAGCAAGTGCGAAATATGTAGAATAAATATGTCGAGGGGAAGAAAGGGAAAGGCATCACTGTCACTCACTCCTATTAGTGGTCACTAAATTGCTCCAGACCTGCTTGCATGAAGTCGAACCTCGCCCAGCTTTGCTGTGTTACTCACCTCGCCCACTTTTGCGTCATTAACGATCACCAGCTCGCACTGAATACGCATACGAATAACTTTGTTGTGTTTCACTTCTTCCAGTGTGACTGCGGGTTTATAGTTTGGATTATGAGCCCACTTTTAAACTTAGTAGCAGTTTACACACTTATGAAGTTACAACTCTCCAGTATGTAGGATTTTGGGGGTATCTTTAAGGTTAGGGGCGGAGTTAATGTTTGTACCTTTTTTTTTTTTTTTTTTTGCAATTTTGGTTGCACGAAATTGAACAAAAGCCAACAAATCGTTGGAATTTCTGTTCACACATGTTGGGGTCTGGTCATTTTGTTATCAAACCTAAATCTAAATATTGCCTATTATCGTGACCGGATCATGATCAGTTTAAACTAGTTAAAACTCTCAATCCAGTTCCTTCAGAGCAGTTTGGAACCTCACTGGAAACAATAGTTTGCGATTACAAGGATGTTTCCTATTAAACCGATGAATTATTATGGACTAAATCATAATTCACATTCAAGAATCCAAATCTAATTCAATTTTAAGGAAATAATTCTCGCATGTCATTGCTTATAAACACGTCACGTTCGGTCGCGTTCGCGAAAGTGTCAAAGTTTTGCGTCCTTTAAGGAGTCATCGGCTGGTGAGTCATCGATCATAACTAGTAATCCTGACACATTTTTATCCCCCATGTGTAAATCCCGGTGGTGCTGTTTCGAAATCAATCAGCACGGCAGCGCAATATGAAATCATTACTGCTTTATCAGAAGCTGTAAATCATTCCATTCTGGATGCCAAATATGACTCCGCCACCCATTCGTTATCTGTCGCCTGACATCACGTCATATGTACGTTTTCTGCGTGGATATTTATAAAAAATGCATTTTTAAGATGCACAGCAAACGCAGTGATGAATGTATATAATCTTCTATCTGATTCCCCTAGTGGCCTCATTTTAAATATTGACTCGAATTGATGAATCCTGCGACATAATTGTTAAACGCAGATGTTCTAATGGGAGTGTCGATGTGTGAATTCCTTACCATTTATACACACCGTGTCAGTTTTCCCTGCTTGCTGGACGCCATGTTATTGTAAAACCGTTCACTATTTCCAAACTAACCAGCGACGCTTGTGTTTCTGTTTCGTACAGCTCCTGACCATCGATGACAATTTCTGCGGCTTGGATATGAACGCTCCGCTCGGGGTGTCCGAGATGGTCCGTGGGATTCCTCTGTTCTCTGATTCCATTGACAAGATGACCTCGGTGATTGCCTACGTCTACAAGAATCACTCTCTGGCCTACGTAGGCACCAAGAGCGGCCGGCTGAAAAAGGTAGGAGCTTGTGTTCTCTCTGATTAATCCTCTTGATGAGGAATCGATCGCTTGTTTCATAACCATCAAGGACTAATATGCTCTTTGATGCTGTTTGTTTCCTGGGAACTAGTTTCCCAGCGTTCCTGCTGTGGATATACATCGTACGTACTGTATAGTTTGTGTTCGGTATTCGGTTTTTCGGTATTCTAGGAATGGCAGAGAGCCACGGTTCAGATTTCATATTAAAGAACTGTAAATGATATACAGATCATCACGTTTGTCATTGACGCAGGGGTGCCAAGATTTACGCAGCACACCTGAAAAATAGGCTTAACTACTTTTTGCCAGTGGTGGAGACCAAACGCTAATAAGAGTCGCAGGAACAAAAGGAAAGGGAAAGGATGTGGGACATGAAACTCTTTACAGTCGCAAAAGTTACTTTCGCTCTGTACAGATTAGCTAAGAAAGCTCTGGTCTGTACTTTTGCGAACCTTTGAAAAAGAAAAGGACGAGGCTCTGGTCACTGGACACTGGACAGAACATGCTGTTTAGCATTTATGCGTGTGTTTTGTCTGACATATATGCATATGCTAGGTTTCTGTGGTAAACATCTATCCTATTTCTTCTCTCAGCTTGCTGTTCTTGGTAACGTTGGCATCTCTGATGTATCAGGTGAACAATTTTATTTAGAAGAAGATCAAGAAGATGGATCACGAGGTCGATATTTCTGACTGTTTAAGGCGGTTAAACAGTTTCTGTAATGTAAAATTTAGTTGAGAAATTGCTACAGATGACTTCTCCACATAGCCTTCCTCTCGCAACATCTTGTAAGTGTGAAGAAAGATGTCAGCCAGAGAGGGAGAGCGAGAGAGAGAGGGAGAGAGAGCGCGAGTAAGAGCTCTGGGGTGTTCTGTTCATGCTGAGCTAGTCAAGGGTAATTGCATGATGCGGTGTGATGGCTTTGGGCTTGCTGCCCTCTCCTCTGCCTGGGCCTCTGAAAGCTGTGGCCGAGACGAATCCCGGGGTCCGCTATACATGGCGTGTTGGAGAAAACAGCATTAAAGAAAGCAAAGAGAGGGAATGGAGAATGAACGAGAGGGAGGGGAGGGAGCGAGCGGGATACGAGCTCTAGCGCCTTTTCTTACCAGCTTGTACTCCAGGGGTTCGGCATTGCAGATGGACGAAACTCAGCCTGGCAGAAATCTATTTTAATGTGTAACTATTATGTCGAGTTTTTAAAAAAATGTGCCTACAATATGTTTTCATACAGAACTACAAATTGGATGGATTTTGTTCAAGGTCATTAGAATTACAGCGCAAGAAAATGTACAAAAGTTAACGCCTGTCCTTAATCTTGAGACAAATCGCGTGTAGTTTGACTCTAGTGGGCGTGTACTAATTGCTCCTGTTGTTGCTTGTGGGTGTGGCTTATCTACCGAGAAATACTTGTAGCTACTGTGTGTATATATATACATCATTTCAATGGAACGCAAATCATATAAAGTTACTAATCAATGTATAAATTGGTTATTTGAGTTAGGTGATGCGTGCTCAGCTTCTTACTAGCTTCATTAGCAGATTAGCGGGCTAACTGTACTAGCTGCGTACACTGACTAGAGGCGTGAATGACCTCCTTGCAATCCTCGTTTTTATTCACAAAGATCCTTGTATTGTCTGCAAAGATTCAATATATACCTGGATAAAGATGAAAGCATGGTTTTTCTTTCATTTGTGCAGTAAATGGGAAACTAATTGCAGGAAGTACATTTTCGTGTTGTGACTAATTTGCGTGGAGTTGAGAAAATCTCAATTCAGCGTCACTTTGCTGTCACCGAAATCGTAGCACGTACATGGAAAATGAATGTTCGTCTTTTCGTTGTTTGCTAGCATGCACATCGGGGAACAGGGTGACGTTTCATACAGCTTGACTTCAGTTAAGAATTTGCAAATTACGAATTTATATGTTCGTCGGTGGCGGGAAGAAAAGCGTTTCAAGCTATTCTTGGCGTTTGTATATTACAAAATAAATGCTACATGAACAACTAGTGCAAAAATGAAAGATCTGAAGGTAGCGTATCATTTTAAAACTTCAAGCCGTTTGTGCAAAGCTGCATTCCTTGCAGCTCAGAGAAGCTCAATGTGGTGCGTAATGGCCCATTTTATGTGGAATGAAATCTTTCTGACTTTTCCACTCCACCATTGTCAACCTAACACCTGGGAACTCAACCGTTAATACAACAAGCAGTTCTGGGTGAACATTGTGCAGAGCCATTTTCTCGACAGGCTTTGGATCAGGCACTTCCAAATGTCAAGAGCAACGTTTAAGCAGCTGCTGCACGTGTCAGGAGCAGACGTCTTTACAGCCACACGGTTTTAGCCATCAGTGATGAGCACTTACACAAGCTGACCTCGTGTGCTGTACAGCGTAACGGTCATAAATAGTTTCACATGTGCTATGTGGAAATTCGTGGGGGTGCCAAAACTTGTGAAACATCATAGTAAAACATGACTTGCACTCCCAAGTTTTATGTTTTTATCAATTGAAAAAAAAATCAGTTTCTAGATTATTTTAATTGTTATTGATGGATTCACGTCACCACATTTTTCATTCATGCTTTTATAAATGTGAAAGAACCCCAGCTGTTTGGCTCGGCCATGGGAAACTTTTCAACTTTTAATATTTGTGCCTTGCCCATGTACACACGTCATCTTTATGAGGACCTTCATTGACATAATGTCATAATATTAATGTCAATATAATACACCTCAACTCGACCCTGACCTTAACCGTCAGTTTGTTCAAATAAAAGCTGGAAAAACATTTGTTGTGAGGACCAAATGGTTACGCTGACATTACTTTGGTCCTCGCAAATGGCTAAACATATTTACACACAAACATTAAGACAGTATGCTCAGATACACAACTCGCCCAGAAAGCTTTTAGCTGCAATTTCTGTGATTGCTAATGACCTCAGCGGAGAAAACAACGCATGATGTCATCATCACTGCTGAAACAAAACATGTCGATAAAAATGCAGCACATTCCAGTCATTAATTAAAGTGTTTATAAGCCTACTTAACTGATGCTGATTTATAGACAAACAGTGCATCATATTCACGAGCTTATTTACTGCCTGAAGATTAGCAGATAGTCATTCAGAATAAATATTAACATTAGTATCACTGGTGGGAGTTTATAAGACGCCCGGGTTCATTAATATTAGCGCTGACAGCTCTGTAAGTTTGTTTATGAAGCTATAAACATAGAAATGAAGCATCATGAGGCTCAAAAAAAAAAATCACTGTAGCCTGCGCTACTGAGTTCACAAAACGTACATTTCAGTATAATCCTATTTGCTTATATGTTGTTTGTTCATTAATAAAGAACATTGTTTCTAATGAACCTCTTTCCTTAAGATTACTTATTAAATCTGAATTATTACTGTGAGGAACTGAATTGGATCCAGCTGCATGGGCACGCGTTTGAATTCAGTCAAAATGCACAAAGGAGCTGTAAACAGCTTCCGAACCCTCCCGAGACGGATATTTTTAGAACACGCGCATACTCGCCTGAAATGGCTGTGTTCGCTGAAATGTTCGCTCTGTGCCATGTGCACTCTGGCTAAACCCCCGGACCAGATGTGGTTTTGGGACTTTGGAGCATCTCTTCCTCTCCATCTCACATTCAGTCTCACAGAAGCCATTTTCGCACCTTAATCGCTCCCGAGCTATAGCCATGGTTTGATGGGTTTGTGTGTTATCGTGTTATGAGCTCGCTTGGTCCTAAAACACGCCATTGCGTCTGTGGCAACGGTTCCTTTCTGCAGCTCGACAGCGAGAGAGTCTTCATAAAAATCGCTTGCTCTCTCGCTGCTTAATAAACCGGCCATATGTCTTTGGCTACAGTCTCCACGAGAAATCGCTGAAATTAGACCTATTAATTGCGAAGCAGCTTGTAATCCACAGCGCTTCCTAATTAGGGCTAGTGCTCAGGGAGCACCGCTGAGCCAGATACGGATTGAACAACTCCCACAGAGGTGATAATGCTTCAACCGATGGCCATGATCACTCAATACAATCAGCACCTAACCTTGAAGCAAAGCTCAGAACACAGAGCGCGCGTGTGTGTGTGTGTGTGTGTGTGTGTGTGTGTGTGTGTGGAGTGTACGTCCATCCAGACTTCTCTGTGCTTCTGGACCATTAAGTGTAAGGTGAAGTGGGTGTCGCTGACCCCTTTTTAGAGTGTGAGAAATGGAGAAAAAGCTCAGTTCAAAAGTGCACAATCAGAATATGAAGGAATGCATCAGGAAATGGCCTTTATTTCCAGAACCATAGCGGAGATTGCTGGTTGTCAGAAGGTGGTGAGCGGTTGGAAAGGGTCAATTTGCTCGTGAATGGAAGATGTTTGTTGCTGAGGGAAAGGTCAGAGTCTCCTTTAGCGCTGCTCTTCTTCTACCTCTGGTTTGACATTCTTGGGATCTTTTAGTGGTGTGTGAGAGATAGCAGAGAATTAGAAATAGTATTATAATGGAAAATATATTATTCAGAACGAACAGAAAATCTAACCGATACGAATAGAAGGTTCATATGAAGCTCGTGGGAGAAATGAGCAATGTATGTTCAGCATCCTTAGTAACTGGCTGCTCCAGGATCTTGGTGGTTTCAGTTAAGCTATGAGTTTGTTAAAATTTCGTAACTAGAACCAAGAACCAACCAGGAGCACCAATAATATGTAAACGAGTGGAATTTAGTAATGAAACGTGCACAGCTCGAATTAAAATCACTGACGAACTGGAGTGATGTAGCTGAGGTTGAGGAACTGTCGGAATGGAGTTCACACACCATGCTGACACTGATGGCGTTTAATTTTTCCCCCCTAATGTTTCTGTGTGTGTGTGTGTGTGTGTGTGTGTGTGTGTGTGTGTGTTGTGGGGACCCTCGCTACGAATGCAGATTATTGACATGGTAAGAGTGGAGCCACTGGAGCAGAGGATTAAGTGCTGAAACCTAATGATGAAATATTCTGCAGCAGAAATGTGTGTGCATGCGCCAGTATATGTGCACACACCCCTGTGTGTGTGTGTGTGTGCGTGTGTTTTAGTCTATGTGTTTATGTGCATGCATCTGCGTGTGCTGGAGTGTGTGTGATTTTGTCCTCACAGCAGCTGCTTTGGCAAAAAAGAGAAAAAAAAAATGTAACTCGTGGCTCATATTTATCCAAAGACTGTGATCGACACCGATGCGTAAGAGACACTTCACTATGTTTGTCCCGTATGTATGTGTCGTCTCCGGGAGACGTGGAAAAAACTTCCACTTCCCCCTTTTGCCTATGAATCCATGGCAGCGTTGCCATAGCAGCCGGGCTCCTCGGCCTCGTGTGTTATGGTATATTATAGCAGATACAGAGCCATTTTCTCTTTTGTTCCAGCACTGTTTATCTTTTGATCACACTCTATACACACTTTTCTTTCCCCTCAGTTACATCAGTTGATGTCTGATACAGAAATGCATCCGACCTCTTCATGATCACTCGGTGTAGATATTCTGCACTGGATATCTCGGTGTAAATTATTCATCATGTATAGATCTTCGATTAGCGAGAGGTGAAGAATGGACAGTCGGCAGCAAATGGGAGCTTTATAGGAAAAAGAAACACTGGAAAAATGCTAACAGTGCTAATCCTAGATATAGGAAAAGAGTATGTTGGATTAGCTGCTTTTGCTAGCTGCTTAGCTACACAGACAGGGCTTTAGCCTAACTAGCTAGCAAGGATAATTTACATCATGTCAAGTGTACTCACTAATCAATTCTAATCAAAGCGACAAAATAATATAAAAAACATTAACCAAGAGGGTGGAGTAAACAGTACTAAACAAGAAACGTAGCTAGCTAGCAAGTTAGCTACCTAGCTTTGGCTTTAGGCTGTTCATCTTTCAGCCTGATTAAAAGTACTAGTGTTAAAAACCACTTCTTTAAAAAGAAAAAACTCCCATATTGCCAGAGATGTATATGTATAAAGTCTCACATCCACAAAAATCTTGAAGCTGAAGCTCTGAATTCAACTCCATTTCCAATTTTGCGATGCTGCGACATGTCTGCCCTAGCCTAATGAACCAGCTACCTTTTTATATCTATGCATTATTGGACATATAGTGCTAGCCTTGTCAGTCACGCTACATGGCACCGGCATGTTCGTACAAATAAATAAAAAACTGAATTTCCTTGCTATAGAAAAAACCCCTGAGTTTGTGACAACTCCAGCGGTGTGTCGGTAATAGGTGGACGAAAAATTTCTTGTTAGGCAGAGGAAGCCTGTGAGACGCAAATGAGATGCTAGTTTCGGGACTGACACGCTAGCTGTGGGAGATTCACAGAGTGGGCAACAACCTGCTAAGCTGCCTGTCTATCAATCAGAAAGAACGAACAAACCTTCCTCAGCTGCCTTATTAAAGAGAGAGAGAGAGGGAGAGGAGCACTAGGGAATGATCCTAGAAAACAAAGCAACGTCCTCACCTTGTCATTCCTTTCGTCTTTCCTTTCAGATGCAGCATTGCCTTAATAATGGACAAACGTGTTTTTTGGTGTTAAGTGGACAGGAGAAGAAGAAATGGCCGTCACTGTCACTGTCAGACTCGCACACCACGATGTGCACAACCTGGGTTTAAAAATAGCAGCACCCTTCGCATGGTTGATTGTTTTGGGTTATCTATAGTCGCCCTTGTTTGGCCCGAGGGCTGTTCCATAATTGAAAAAGGCGCTCGCGGTGCTCGGCAGGGTGACCCCGCACATGACTCAGGCTTACATCAGTGGCCCCGGTGTGAGTGAGGTTGTGCATTCAGAGCTGTGACCATGTTGGATTTTGAGCACGTCAAGGGTTGTGTGTGGCACTGAGATTAAAAAAGCGCGACAAATTGCCATTTTAATTAGAAGAATGTAAACAGTTTGAACTGTTTACATGACGGCGGGATGAATATCGAGCACTCGATTACCTTCTTGGAGCCCACTTAGCAAGAATTAGCATGTAGCATTCAAACATAATCACATAGACAACATGCCAGCCAATCAGAAACGAGTATTTTCTGCCCCGTGATATATAACGGCTTATCTTGTACGTATCATGCTTGTTGTAAGACGTGCGCTAGTAAAATTAGCATTAACTCCATTTATACTACAGCGCAGTTGAATTCTCGATTCTAATTGGTCAGAAGGAGTTGATCATGTTTCTCGAACAGCAAGTTCAACAGTGGTGCGGCTGATTTCTAGGAACGCGCTCGTTCTAACACGTTATCGTTTTTATAGTAACAACTGAAATAACACAAGGAGCAACCCACATAAACGGATTAAAGAACATGTGGTCGTTGATGTGGTGAAGTTTTCAGTAAAAAGAGATGATGAGTTAGTATTTATGGAAGGAGTCTCCAGTGTCAGCACAATAGCGGTCAGAGTAAAGCTGTAACTTTTTTATTATCTTCAAATGTTCGAATGGCGAAAAATGTTCACGGCTGCTGTAACAAGTGATAACAGGGACTGACACGCTTCTTGGAAGTTTATATAATATTAAATATATATGAATGTATATATATGAATATTAAATGTAACTATAAATGCATAAAAAGTATTCATGAATGTAATCACTTTAATAAAGGAATGAAACATGTTTGGGAGGTGCGGTTACAGGAAAACAATCAACCCCATGGTGGTAAGAGTTTTCCTTCCCTTTTTTTGTCCCTTATTTGACTGTGTCCCACATTAATGCGCTGATTATATAATTCACAAAGCAGCGTAGTTGACTTTTTTTTGTTGTTGTTGCACTATTTAGGTGAAAAAAGTTCAATCTCAGTTTATCTGCCTGTTAGCTGTTGTTTATTTTCGTCTATGGCTTTTGGCGCTGTGTGCGCTGCCGCATAAGTGACTAATTTCCAAGGAGGAGACAAACAGCTCTGCGTTGTCAACTTGTAATTACCGTAATTGTGATGTTTTTCGTTTTAGCACAGGGTAAATTTCTCCCAGCACAATGATTTTGACAGCGTTGGGTTTTTTGTCCCCACATTCTAGTCACATGTTCGACTCCCAGGATTCATCAATCACTCATGTAACTAACACTGTAGCGGCTGAATAATATGCTTTAGGAGTAAAAACCCGGGAGTTTAAGGGGTTAATCCCAGACATGACGTGTCATGTCTTGGCTGTGCTTCTGTCTGAGTAATTCTGCATTGCTTTCATTTACACGTTGTCTCTGTAGCCTCTGTGTTGACAGGAAGTGAAGAATTGAACCAAGGCTGTGAGACCGAAAGTGAGAAAGAGAGCGAGAGAGAGAAAGCTGTTCTGTTTGCTCATTCACAGGAAGTGTCTATGCGTCTCTGTAGATTCATTTATCCCCATGTGAATCGAGTGCTAGGATGTAACGTGGTCTTGCACCCAGCTGCTCGAGAATAGATTAATATGCATCGGCTGCACGTCTGTCTGATTTTAAATTGTGTCACTGACGACGGCGTGGACAGTGTGGAATGAAAGGAGCTCTGTGTTTAAGCTTGTGTGTGTGTGTGTGTGTGTGTGTGTACGCCCTTTCATGCACATCAGTGTTTCCAGTTCCAGCTGAACACTCAATAGTGACGTGATGCGAAAAGCCTGTTACAAAGCTCCTGGCACTGGAGGCTCCTTCCAAAAATGCTCCATAAATATAATAGCTCAAAACACGAATTTCGAGTTTATTGTGGACAGCGCCACAAATTGTCGGTGAAGTGGCCGCACGCCGGAGCGAATATTACAAAAAAAAAAAAGCTCAAACGCTGGAAAACGACTGTGTTTTTGGCAAACTCCGCCCCACGTGCTGAAAAATCCGAGCAGCACTTAAGTCTGTAGTTAATTCCGAAGTCTGAATACTGTGCAATTTCAGTATTAACTCACGAACGCAGACGTTGGCGCTCACTTCAGCAGCTGTCAGCTCTTTTAACAGCTTGATGCGTAGATTGTATCCTGCCTCAGTCTGGATCAAAGCGAATGAGCGTAAATGTAAAGAAATGTAATTATCATGTCCAGCTCTACAGCTCATCAGTTATGATTCAGACTCTTTTTGTGAAACAGCCATAAACAGACCTTTAACTGTGCTGGAAAGGAATTGGCCTGAAGATGACCGAACCTTCTAACAGCCATCAGCATCTTCCTGAGCTAATGGAAGTCTAATGTTAATGCTAATGCTCATGTTCCTGCTAATGTTATTGTTGAGGCCAGCAGTATTTTACGCACACATGCTAACCGCTAATCATGAATAAAAATCTCATTGGGCAGCCATGTTATGGCGTAGAGCATGGTTTTCGGCTAGGGATTTGTGTTGGCATGTTTCAGTTTCAGTAAGAAGTGACAGAGGTTGACTAAATTAATCATGGGTCATGGCATGTGCTGTGGTGAAAACAATACAGAGAAAGTATATGAAGGAGTAAAAGTCAAACTCTTCCTCAGTTAAAAAGTATGGAGCCAAAAATCATCTTGAGTGTGCATCAAAAAGTATCTACATTTAAACAACGCGTACTCAACACTAAAAAGTTTATATTTTTAACTGACTAAAAGAGCTGAGCACATAAATGGCTAGCTAGTTCGCTAAGCAATCAGTCGTAACATGCTAACTCCGCTTGCTGGTTAGCATCTAATCTAATGCTAGCATCTAATGCTTAATAACCCAATTGTAATGAAAGAAGCAAAATGTACCTTACTAGATCATTTATCGAGCTAATTTACAAAACTTAACTAGCGAACAAATTTGACCAGCTAATTTTTTTTTCAAAACTTAAATAACAGGCTAATGTTATCAGGCTCATTTACTAAACTTGAAGTTAACTTAATTCGACATCTCATCTTACTAAGAAGAAATAAATATATCAGAAAATAAAAAAAGATACAGTTGTGTATCTATGAAGTGTAAAAAAATAGTACTTGAGGACGGAAACAAAGTACAATTACATTTTTACATTACATAATTAAATTTTCCAACTCCGGTCATGCGATAATAGTTCTTATCATGTGAGACGTAAAGGTAAATTACAGTGATAGCTAGCGATAGCTTTTCTTTGTGAAAGAGCTAGCTATCGTCTTAGAATTTCTTTAAATCGTTAAAGGAATTTTGCCAGGAAAGGAAAATCACTAGAGGATTTCCAAGCACAAGCCAGACAAGAAAAGCTCCAAATCAGGAAATGTTTTGTAAGTAAAGCAAGGATTAGTGGCAAAAGCTGATGAGTAAAACCTTTCGACAAGCAAAATTATTACTTAATGTTAGCCTGGGGTGGGGGATGGGTCTTCAGGATTGTAGTCAGGTCTAACAATTTTGCCTGTTCGCTTTTTTGTCAGTAATTTAGGTAGACAAGTACGTTTGGGAACACCTGACAGAAATAAACAAATTTATTCTTAATTCTCGCATTGAGCGTTTCGTTGAGCTCCGATTTGTGACGCGAGAGGCGTAAGATAGGAATCGTCCTCGGTGCTACTTCACACTCCTCACCCGGAGAAGGGCTGCTTGACTCTCCGCTAATTACTCTGTGTAGCAGACTGTGAACGTTCTCTCTCAAACATTTAATTAAAACCAAAGTTGATCGTTTTTAATGAAGTAGTGTGGGAAAAAAGGTTGCTGGTGTGCGTCGGGTGACTGCGAACCTGCCGTTGTTTTAATTAGTCTCCATGCCAATCTTTGTGAAGGACGATGACAGACTGGATTTCTGTCACTGCGTGCGTGTGTGTGTGTTTGTTTTGATTTCATGGCAGATCGCACGGATTAGCAGCCGACACAAACAGAACGCTTGGCATGGATGGATTACCTGAGCCGAGATAATTCACTCGCTTTATATTAAACAGTATAAAATAAACAGGTGATGAAATCTGTGACAGGCTACAGGTTGCTTCTTTCCATTTTGCCCATTTTCAGCCTTTCTCTATCTTCCAAACAAGCACATGTGTGTACAACAATCTTTCAATCATCTCAGTCTATCTCAAAAGTATTGGCGCCCTTCATTAAAATGAGCCTGTTGAGTTTTACTGCATTTATTATTTTTTTTGTGTGTGTATGAAAATATACATGTGTATATATATATTTTCACATAAACAGTTTTTTTCAAAAGTAAAAAGATTTTTTGCCATTGAAAATCACCGTTTACAAAAATTATTGGCACCCCTGAAGGAACTTTTTTCTTTTTTAAACGTATTATTTGTTTATATCCATTATCTGAGCTGTGCAATTCAACATCTGTCTGTTTGTTTTGTCTTGAAAGCTGTTTGGTTTTCTTCATGGTGATGCGTGACAGATTTTTCTTGTGCGCAAACTCATTTTTATATCCCAGTGGAAATAGGAGATGGTCGAAAGCAAAAATAGTGTTTCTAAAGAGTAAAATTTTCTAAATATCCTTTCTTTATCCAAGCTAGAAATTGATCTGGAGATAAATTTATTGTCAGTGTTCTTATCCTGTGCCAGTAATTTTTGCCACATGTATATCTGTCGATATATACTGCTCTTTGAAATAAAATAAGGTCCTTCAAATCAAAGGGAAAATCAGAATGTATTTATAAAATCTTTGGTTTGCATCTCTGAGAGAACCCAGACAGGTCCTATATAGAACTCAAGAATAAAGTGTTTTTGTATCAGAGAGTGTTTCATGGAGCTTTTGAAGAACAATCTTTAACTAACTGGGTTTTTTTTTTTCCTCCAAATTGATTTTAATTCTCTTGAAGGGCGCCAATATTTCTGGAGCGGACTCTAAAAGTATGCAAGGTCTTTTGTTCCTTGAAAATGTCGAGTTTTGGAATTGCAAGAACACTTTTAGAAACCTCCCAGCGTCTCTGTCTGATTTATGGGCCTCAGTCGACAGATGTTAGTGTAACAGTAGAGGACACACTGCAGGTGAATCTCTCTGAGCCAATCACAGCGCTTGCTCGTGCCTCTGGGGAGGTCCTGAGCGGCGCTGCGGCAGGAGCTAGAAAATGGGCTTCTTTACAATTGGGTCACTCATTCTGTTCTCCAGACATAATGCCTGGGGAGCAACCGGGTAACGGGGTATGTGTGTGCGTGTGTGTATTTTTGTCCGCGTGTGTATGCATTTGGTGTTGCAATGTGAGGAAGATAAACGAGGAGTTGGGCCTTTCAGGAAGGGGTGGGGCTATACGCTGGTGGGTGTGGAAATCCCTGTGGACCTCTCGAATTGATTTGATAACATTTTCAGTGATTCAGGGATCATAAAATGATTCTATATGCATCCTGATGCAGCTTTGCTTTTATTGTGATTTTTTTTTCTTTTCTACCTGGCTATCGCATTGAATTTAATTATTGAAATGCAAAAATATCCATACACTCACCCTGTGCTTTTGTGATCAATGGGAACAGGTTTTGTCATTTCTTCTTCTTTTAGCTTGATGCAAAAAAGGCACTCTGAAATAAATTCTCAATTATATATCAATTAAATCTAATTACAAACTGCTATTAATAATTACTAATTACAATAAAAAGTGAAGTACAATGTGTCCTGTAAAAGTAAGTTATTCAGATGGAAATTAATTAGGGACTTATTAGAATCACACTTTTCTATCACTGAATTTGGGCAAATAGTGCACCACATACAGCAACGTAGATACTATAGCCTATAACACCACTATCTTACACTTTATGTAGTAAGCATATATAGTGAAGATGATACAGTTTTGAAGTCTAAAATGTTAGCGATAGTAACATTTTCTAAAGGGTCAATAAAAAGTGAATCACAAACAATAATAATTCATCGAGAAATCAAGATGTTGCGATTGTGTTGTTGAGGATGACGGGATTTTCTTGGCTTTTATGTGATTCAGATGCATGATCTAATGCTACTGCTAATATGTATTATATTTCTCGGATTATAAAATTCTAGACTCATTAATACGCGTTCTATTATCTTTAATGATTTTAAAGGAATCTGACAGGCCTAACTTGTTTTTTTTTTTTTAAAGTACAATTAATGACGTCTTTGTGCACTGATGCAGAATCCATAACAAGAGAATTACGACGCGTCGATGAATAGATTTTCCTCGAGGAAATGTTGCCTTAAGCACGTTAACACAGCAAGTTGCAGAAATGATCACTTGCCATCTCTCTCTCTCTCTCTCTTGCTCAGTCCGCAGCTCCTCCCTAGCTCAGGCCTTAAGTGGACTTTTTATCTCACACCGTCTTTCTCAAAGGATTATGTTCTTCTTTTCACTACGCACGCAGAACGGTAATTATAGTTGTGTGAGAGAAATGCTTTCGCTTGTTTTAGCACACTGATACATGTGACAGGCTGTTCATTAGAGTCAGCAGCCTGCTGCACTTAAGTGTGAGTCTGTCTTTCTGTAACGTGTAGCAGACTGCCGCTGAGTGTGTGTGTGTGTAAGCGTTGTTGTGTTATGACCAGGCCTAAACAATAACTGCTAAACTACTAATCACAATTATTTTTCTCAATATTCAAATCACAGTCACTAATACTAACTAACTTTAATTGCGCTTTATTATTTCATTATTTGAAATCAAAAGAACTTTCTTGCTGTATTGTACCTTATAAAGCTATATTCCATCGAATGTCACAATGATTGCTAGTCACATATAGACAAGAAATAAACCAAGCAATTAACAAACCTCCAAAGTATGGAAGCAGACAAATCAACTGTATCAATAGGACACTCATCATAATACAACAGAATAAAAAAAAATCAAGCACCAAAGGAAGAAAACATTTTGAAATGTGTTATTATAGGAAAATAATCAATAAGTGGGTGGTGTGATGATGCAGAGTTACCGGTATCATGCTGAATGTAATCATTTTCCAATAAGAGCGCATCCAATTGTGTTGTATTCTTCTTATAGCACAGCCACTTTCCAGCAATTACTTTGTATCTATTAAAAAAGCAACACCACATTGTATTTTTCATCTGTCTATACGAAATGAGTTTCTGCTATCCATTGTCATAGCAGCTACAGTGTGAACAGTCGTTCCCTCACACTGCGTCTCGTTTTTTTTCTCTCCCTGGACCTTAATAAGTCAAAAAGTCTGTCATGTTACTGGGAAACCGTAAAGTGTAAACTCCTCTGTTCTGAAGATATCAAAAAATTTAAGGTTACAGTTTTACTTCCGATTGTTATTAAGTTCTGACACTGGCGACTCCTTCCAAAAGCACTAAATAATCAACCCCCTACAGAAAACCTTACCATATATTGTGATTATACACACATTTTTGAAATCTGTTTATCTGGCAAGTCCGCCAAACAAGTCTCAGTATACAGTGTTACTATAGTCAAGTCAAGTCAAGTCAAGTGGCTTTTATTGTCATCTCAACCACATACATGTAATACAGTGTACAGTGAAACGA